>APFE030468670.1:42035-167442 GCA_000404065.3 Pinus taeda
TATAATTATTTTAATTATTTAAATAAATAATATTTATTAATATTAATATTATATAATGATAAATAAATGTATATAATGGAAAATAAATACATTGGTAATAATGATAACAAATAATATAATGTAAATAATATTATATTATAATAATAGTAAATAGACTAATTAAATAAAATTAAGGTCTCTCCCCTTGGACCTGATCATACCTCGCTGTTAGAGGTTACTCGGTCAAATTTAGCTGTTGGAATGGCCTGCTGTCCCTATTTAACTCATCGCTCAGATCGGATCTTCAATTTGTCCTGATGAAGAACCACACTGGTTGGTTCGAAACGCGTCGACAAATGATTTGCTATGTGATTTTGCCGAAATTACTCTCACAAACAACATTGATTTAATGTGTGGAAATCATTGTTGACCACGTCTAGGTAATTGTGAAAGCCTTATATATATAAGGCTTAAACGTACACTAAAAAATATTATCAAGTTAACATTTAGTTACGTGAAATGGATAGATTATAAATAGATAATTTTATTTCCATGATATATAGAATATCGTAATCTATATATCAAAAAATTCCAATGGGTATAAATCACTATTATTTTTTCATAAACATTTTCGAGCTCACTACCCTGGCCCCACCCTGGCCCCATTGAAAAAGATAAGTCATAAACATTTGGCAGCTCATGATTTTGCTCCCCCATCGATATCAACACTTACAACCCAAATAACCCCATTGATCCCATTGAGAAAGATAGGTACAACCCAAATCATAAATATTTGGAAACTCACTACTTCCCCCTCCCATTGATATCAACAGATATAACCCAAAATAACATTGTTATTCGTATAACAAAAGCATATTGTAATTCTTCAATAAAAGTCTACCCGAAGCCATGCTTAAGGATTGTTCATAAACATAATGCCAAATATCGATCCTAAAATACCTACAAACTAAGTGGCCATCGATAGGGTTCACTCTATTGCTGCATTAAATCAATATATTACTCCCACCTATCCTTCATAATTCATAGAAGATAATTTAAGGACTAAAACTGAGGACATGTTACATGACTAAATCTGAGGACCTATTGTCTGGATTTCCTCGGTTAGTTTACTGTCCTTTCCTATTTTATAATTTGCAAACTTCTCAAATTTGTTTCTGAAAAGACCCGCTAATTTGAGCAGCGTTTCTTTGTATGCGGTCTTGTCAGGCCATTGCAACCACACCATACAACACCAAATCATCTCGAGGGCTTACAATATTAAGAACGAAAATGACACCACAACATCCAAAAGCGAATCAATCTCGAGGGATCTTAATATTAGGAATGGAAATTGTGGGCTAGCAACTTACCATATTTTCTAGCTGAAGAATTTTAGAGGGAACGCCATTAATAGCATATGGGATTTCCAGTCTGAATACATCGGCTTTTGAGTACTTGGCATTCAAAAGGGAGTCGACATGAATGCCATCAATGATCTTTCTCATGTACCTAAATTTTATTTTTCGCCCCACGCCATAGCTGCAAGCACAAGCAACCCATTATCCACTACAAAATATTACCTACTTTACCAACCTACTATTTTATAAAAAAAAAAGCAAAGGAAATGAAGGATAAGTAAGTGTACATGTCGGTGGACCAGCCGGTGTTGAAGAACCAACCTGTTGCACCATGCTTTGGCATTTTCTCATCTAGCATGGTTGCATGCCTTGTAGGATGTAGCATAATGAATGCAACGCCTAAACAAGCATAAAACATAGCTTGAGGCTCCTTTATGTTGTCCTTTGTGTCTACTACCTGTGTATCCATCCATATTTGGAACATCGTATAAATATGTGCACACCATCATGATCAAAATATATACACAAGCATACAACTTCATCCAAGAATACAATATGAAGAGGTTCCAATATTACAGTAAGAAGAGAACCCTTAAAGGCTATGGGTGTATCAATTATGTATATACCAAGGTTGTGTATCCACTAATAAAGTGATACATCGTCTAGGGCAGAGTCAGTTTGATAACTGATGGCAAAATGCCAAAGGCATCGCAAACAAGCAATATCACATTTTTGGGACGAGGGCCCATGCAAGGTATCTTTGCGTTGGGTATATATTCAATCAGATAAGATTCCCTTATATTCTCTACAAAATTCAAGCACCATGAATATCAGATAGAAAATACACATATCATGAAAAACAGTCTTTAGTAGTCTTGCACTGTCTATGTGTAGGCACTCCTATTTTTTTCATTCATATATTCACAAGGGATGGTGTCTTACCTGTGACTGATTTGTCGGCATAATCAACTTCTCTGGCATCCTTATCAAATACCACGTTTTCCAACACTGCAAAAGCAATGGTTTAAATGAAAAGCCCGCTTAATTTTTCTGAAGTACTCAAAACCACGAACGTTAATTAAACAAAGCACATATTTGGTGATATTATACCAGTCCCGAACTTGATGGCGTTCCAGATGTTAGGCTCCTTTTCTTGCGAGAGATCTATACATTTGGCATAAGAACCTCCCTCAATATTAGACACGCCATTTTCATATTAAGCTCCATTAAATTTTTACCAACTGTTGCCTAAAATTATGGAAGTAAATTGCGGTCATTTCCTTAATTTCTGGAAACCAACTGCAGTAATTAATTTCTTGTTCGGAACTTCTGAAGTGGTCCATTACTCCATCTGGAGTTCTCTACCATGATCTGTGGAACACCTGACACATAGCCAACAAAAGCTTGATGGAAGCTTGGCTATATATTTATCTGTTTAGTAGCAAGCTTGCATCTCAATCCCCTTCAGTTTTACACCATCAAGTTGAGAGAGCAGAGCCTGGAAGTACCTTCAGATTTTCTTATCTGTCTGCTTTGAAAGTGCCTTCAGATTTTCTTATCTGCCTGTTTTGGCGTATTTTTCTTATGCGTGATTCTTGATGTTGTTCGATTATGGACAACTTGTTGATGTTTTTTTTTCATCCACGCGTCCTGAAATGGTAACCGGGTGATTTCAATAACCTTCCAGTAGTATACTAAGTCAAATACGAGGCTGCTCACGTGTGTGTGTATAGGGCTGTGTATATATCGATTGTGAAATATTTGTTATTCTGTTAGGGGCTATCAAATTTTTATTATCTGATAAAGGATCCTGATAACTAAACAATAAGTGTTGTGTTCGAGAGCTCTGTCTATGTTGACTCAATGGGAGTCTATACCTTTGCTATACCTTGCGGACTTTTGAGTTATGGACTGTTTTTGTTGTATTAGAAATAGCCCATGTTTTGAAATTTGTTATCGTTTTGATTACATGGTATTGTCCGAAATTGCTTCCATCTGATCATTTTGAAATTTAACTTTGAGTGTGAGAGGTTCTATTGTTGCGGCCATTCCAAATCCGGCGGGTTTCGAGATCCAAGAAGGATAAGTGTAGATCTAAAGTTTTTTCCAGTGCCAAACCTGAAGGGAGAAAGAGTGACAGAGTGCATCAATGGCTGAAGGTATTTATCTTGGGCATTAAAGTTTCATTTTAAGATTCTTTAAGTTTTAGTTCTGTATTAAGAATCACTGCTTAGGCTAACATTTGGTATGAAGGGAGAAAGAGTGACAGAGTGCATCAATGGCTGAAGGTATTTATCTTGGGCATTAAAGTTTCATTTTAAGATTCTTTAAGTTTTAGTTCCGTATTAAGAATCACTGCTTAGGCTAACATTTGGTATCAAAGCACCTATTTTATCTCTGCCTTGGTGTTTCCCATTAAAATGAGGGTTTTATGGAGTTTCTTGATCTCACGTGTTTTACTTAATTGTACAATTTGTTTTTACTTAAGTAAAAAGAGGAATTATTATTGATGTTTACAGTAATGCTGACATTTATGGCAGTTTTGAAAAAAAAAAAAAAAAAAAAATATATATATATAATATATATATAAAAAATAATATATGATACAGGGTTTCTTTAAAATGTCATTTTGACTTATTCTTTTCACGAAACATTATTTTTACTCTCGTTAAGATTTGTTTATAATTTTATAAGTAAATTTTTAAGTGTTTCGTCAGTGCAGTAATTGTTTCCGCTTTTCATATTTTTAAATTACTTCATATTAAACTGTGTATACGCCATTTCACTTAGCATGAAATGTGAAGTACTGTGTATAGTTTTTGTTTATGCAATTTATGTAAGAAATAATGTCTAGTGATCCATATAATTTTAATTAATTAGAGAATAGCCACAACATCTCTAATTAAATAAAAATATATATTATGATTGGTTAGACCACATAAAGATTATTTAGACATTAAATTGTAATTAATTAGACTAAATATAATAAATTTTATCCACGGAAATTTTTATTATATTTATGTAATTAATTAGGATAAAATTTCATAACCTACCCACAGGAGTTATGAATTAATAGTTTTATCATAAAGCTCAAAACTATAAATAATTGAATAATTGAATCCGCTTGAATTAGAAATTTGGCCCACAGGCAATTTTTATGTCATTAGATTCAATTTTGAGCATGATTTACATTGGTAAAACATGAAATTTTATTTAAGCCTCGATTTTAACATAAGCATGTGATTTTTTTAATTTTGATGCAGTTGTACAACCTGCAAATTTCTCTTAAATTCGTTGTGATATCCCTGAACTTAAGGGAGATAAGTATAAGGTCTGGAAGGAAAGGATTCTCCTTCATTTGGGGTGGATGGACATAGACTATGCTATTAGGAAAGATGAACCACTGGCACTCACTAATACTAGCACTGCAACGGACATCACGCTTTATGAACGATGGGAGCGATCCAATCGTCTAAGCATGATGTTCATTAAGACTAAAATTTCAGCTCGTATTCGTGGTTCCGTTGATCAGCATGAAAAGGTCCAAGACTTGTTGAAGGCCATTGATGATCAATTCGTCACTTCAGACAAGGTACTAGCAAACACCCTAATCATGAAGTTTTCATCCCTAAGGCTCACCAACGTGAAAGGTGTGCGCAAGCACATCATGCAGATGAGGGACACTGTGGCTCAATTGAGGAAACTCGAGGTTGAAATATCGGAGTCCTTCCTGGTGCACTACATCCTGAACACCCTTCCGCACCAATACAGACCTTTCAAAATCTCATACAACACACATAAGGATAAATGGTCAATAAATGAACTCATGACCATGTGTGTTCAAGAGGAAGAGATGCTGGTGATGGAACTGGGAGAAAGTGCAATGTTGGCAATGCATGGAAAGGGAAAATCTCAAGTCAATCGGAAAGGGAAAGGTAAAGTACCTCCCAAGCCGATGTCAAGAAGGATTCCAAGTGTTTCTTCTATAAAAAGAAGGGACACATGAAGAAGGAATGTGCCAAATTTCAAAAATGGCTTGCAAACAAAGGTAATTTAATCTTTTTTGTTTGTTATGAATCTAATATGGTTAACGTCAATATTAACACATGGTGGATTGATTTTGGATCAACAATTCACATTTCGAATTCCTTGCAGGGTTTGCAAAACCTAAGGAAGCCAGTGGGAAGTGAGCAAAGCATCTTATTAGGAAACAAGATGGGCTCGCATGTGGAAGCTATAGGAACATGTTGTTTAACTTTAAGTAGTGGTTTTGTTTTAGAATTAGAAAAGACCTTTTATGTTCCAAGTTTTTCTAGAAACTTGATTTCAGTCTCAAGGCTTGTACCTTTTGGATATTCCATGAACTTTTCAGAAAAATCTTTCAGTCTATTTTATAAATCTGATTATGTTGGGAATGGTATTTTGTCTAATGGTCTTTACCGCATTGATTTACAAAACAATGTCACTTATGATTCAATGCATGTTCACACTGGCACTAAAAGATGTGTTATTAAAGAAGATTCCTCTAAACTATGGCACTAGAGACTAGGTCATATCTCCATAGAAAGAATTAAAAGATTGGTAAATGAAGGAGTACTTAATACTCTGGATTTTACTGATTTTGAGACTTGTGTGGACTGCATAAAGGGAAAGCAGACCAACAAGTCAAAGAAAGGTGCCAATAGGAGTTCAGACATATTAGAGATCATACATATTGATATATGTAGTCCAGACATGGACTCACATGGTTAGAGATACTTCATCTCTTTTATAGATGATTACTCACGATATATGTATCTCTACATGCTCCATAAAAAGAGCGAAGCATTAGATGCCTTTAAGATCTTTAAGGCTAAAGTAGAGAAACAATACGGAAAACAAATTAAGATCGTGAGATCAGATAGAGGTGGAGAATATTATGGTAGATACACGGAAGATGGACAAGCACCTGGGCCATTCGCTAAATTTCTTCAAGAGCATGGGATTGTTGCCTAATACACCATGCCTAGTTCACCCGACCAGAATGGTGTAGCAGAAAGAAGAAACCGAACATTATTGGACATGGTGCGGAGTATACTTAGTAGCTCCAATCTTCCTAAATCCTTGTGGACTGAAGCACTTAAGATGGCAGTGTATATATTAAACCGAGTTCCAACCAAGGTTGTTCCTAAAACGCCATTTGAATTATGGAAAGGTTGGAAACCGAGTTTGCGCATATTTGGGGATGCCCATCTGAAGTGAGAATATATAATCCACAAGAGAAGAAGCTGGACCCAAGGACCATTAGTGGGTATTTCATTGGATATGCTGAAAGGTCTAATGGTTACATATTTTACTGTACATCTCACAACACTAGGATTGTGGAATCAAGAAATGCAAAGTTTCTTGAAAATGACTTGATCAGTGGGAGCGATCAAACCAGGAACATAGTTTCTGAGAAAGATCATTCAGAGTTTCAACCTTCCACCTCAAGTGATAGATTGGTCATTGTTCACAACACCCCTCAAGTACAATCTGGTGTTGAACAACCAATCGTTGAAGTTCCACAAGTTGCTGATGACGTTCCAGTAGATCAGGGAGTTCAAGAGTTGCCAAGAACTTTTGAACAACAAGTTGAACCACATACTTCTTAGGAAGATGATGGTACAACATTAAGAAGATCTACTAGACCAAAGAGATCAACAATTCCTGATGATTATGTTGTGTATCTGCAAGAATCTGACTACAACATTGGAGCCGAAAATGATCCCAAGTCCTTTTCACAAGCCATGAGTTGCAAAGAATCAAAATTATGGTACGATGCCATGAAAGAAGAAATGAATTCCATAAAGATTAACGAAGTCTGGGATCTTGTTGAGTTTCCTAATGGTGCTAAAGCCATTGGATGTAAATGGGTCTTTAGGACAAAGAAAGACTCATTGGGCAACATTGAGAGATACAAGGCAAGACTTGTTGCTAAGGGACTCACTCATAACGAAGGAAGCGACTACACGGAGACTTTATCTCCTGTATCTAAGAAAGATTCCTTGTGCGTTATTATGGCATTAGTAGCCCATTTCAACTTGGAGTTGCAACAAATGGATGTGAAAACGTCTTTTCTTAATGGAGATCTAGAGGAGGAGGTTTACATGAAACAACCTGAAGGATTCCCCTCTAGTGATGGTGAGCAATTGGTTTGCAAGCTCAAGAAGTCATTATATGGTTTAAAACAAGCATACCGCCAATGGTATTTGAAATTCCATAATGTAATATCTTCTTTCGGTTTTGTAGAAAACATTATGGATCAATGTATATACCTGAAAGTTAGTGGGAGTAAAATTTGTTTTCTTGTTTTATATGTGGATGACATTTTGCTAGCAACCAATGATAAGGGTTTGTTACATGAGGTGAAACAATTCCTCTCTAAAAATTTTGATATGAAGGATATGGGTGAGGCATCTTATGTCATTGGCATTAAGATCCATAGAGACAGATTTCGAGGCATCTTGGGTCTGTCACAGGAAACCTATATTAATAAAATTTTAGAGAGATTTCGAATGAAGGATTGTTCACCAAGTGTAGCTCCCATTGTGAAGGGTGATAGGTTCAATTTGAACCAATGCCCAAAGAACTACTTTGAAAGGGAACAAATGAAGAACATTCCATATGCTTCTGTTGTCGGAAGCCTAATGTATGCTCAAGTCTGCACAAGACCTGACATTGCATTTGTTGTGGGAATGTTGGGACGATATAAGAGTGATCCAGGTTTAGACCATTAGAGAGCTGCAAAGAAAGTAATGAGGTATCTTCAAGGAACCAAAGACTACATGCTTATGTATAGACGGATGGACAACTTGGAAGTAATTGGATACTCAGATTCTGAATTTGCTAGATGTGTTGATTCACGCAAATCAACATCAGGATACATTTTTATGATGGCCGGTGGCGCTGTATCAAGGGGGAGTGCCAAGCAGACCTTGATTGCCACTTCCACTATGGAAGCCAAGTCCGTCTCTCGTTTTGAGGCTACTTTACATGGTGTATGGCTTAAGAGTTTCTTTTTTGGGCTTAGAATTATGGATTCTATCTCTAAGCCATTGAGAATATATTGTGATAATTCAACTGCTGTTTTTATGGCTAAAAACAACAAAAGTGGGAGTCGAAATAAACACATCGACATTAAGTATTTAGCTATAAGGGAACGTGTTAAAGAAAAGAAAGTGGTCATTGAGCACGTCAGCACTGAGTTGACGATCGCTGATCCTTTGACTAAGGGCATGCCACCGTTTAAATTCAAGCATCATGTAATGAATATGGGACTTGGTTCCATTATGTAGTTTCTCATTGTATGGACAATGTTATTTTAATGAAATTCTTAACTATTTTTCTCATATTTATGTGCACCTTAATTGATTTGAGAAAACTCATTTGTGTAGGACCAAGAATAAACATAAGGTTTATTCATTAAGAAATTGTTGCCACATAAATTATAATAAGAATAAATACATAGTAATACATGGAAGATAATACTCGTCATTAGAGGACTTATCACAATGATTCATGTATCTATTACTTAATATAGATTATCAATGGGTTTTAAGATGAGACATTAAGTTTGGAAGTATGGACCAAGTGGGAGAATGTTAAGCTCCATTAAATTTTTACCAACTGCTGCCTACAATTATGGAAGTAAACTACAGTCATTTCCTTAATTTATGGGAACCAACTGCAGTAATTAATTTCTTGTTCGGAGCTTCTAAAGTGGTCCATTACTCCATCTGCAGTTCTCTACCATGATCTGTGGAACACCTGACACATAGCCTACATAAGCTTGATGGAAGCTTGGCTATATATTTATCTGTTTGGTCCCCAATCTTGCATCTCAATCCCCTTCAATTTTACACCATCAAGTTGAGAGAGTAGAGCCTGGAAGTACCTTCAGATTTTCTTATCTGTCTGCTTTGAAAGTGCCTTCAGATTTTCTTATCTGCCTGTTTTGGCGTATTTTTCTTATGCGTGATTCTTGATGTTGTTCGATTGTGGACAGCTTGCTGATGTTTGTTTTTCATGCACACGTCCTGAAATGGTTTCCAGGTCATTTCAATAACCTTCCAGCAGTATACTAAGTCAAATACGAGGTTGTTCACACGTGTGTGTATATAGGGCTGCTATAAGGGCTGTTATAAGGGCTGTGTATATATCGACTGTGAAATATTTGTTATTCTATTAGGGGCTGTCAAATTTTTATTATCTGATAAAGGATCCTGATAACTGAACTATAAGTGCTGCGTTCGGGAACTTTGTCTATGTTGACTCAGTGGGAGTTTATACCTTTGCTATACCTTGCGGACTTTTGAGTTCTGGACTGTTTTTGTTGTATTAGAAATAGCCCATGTTTTGAAATTTGTTATCGTTCTGCTTACATGGTATTGTCCGAAATTACTTCCATCTGATCATTTTGAAATTTAGCTTTGAGTGTGAGAGGTTCTATTGTTGCGGCCATTCCAAATCTGGCAGGTTTCCAGATCCAAGAAGGATAAGTGCAGATCTAAAGTTTTTTCCAGTGCCAAACCTGAAGGGAGAAACAGTGACAGAGTGCATCAACAGCCGGAGGTATTTATCTTGGGCATTAAAGTTTCATTTTAAGATTCTTTAAAGTTTTAATTCCGTATTAAGAATCACTGTTTAGGCTAACATTTCACTCCAACAATGTTCATCATCTCTGATCAAGAACCTGTTATGATCTGTTGACAGAGTGGTCTTACCAGTACCTACAATAGAAATATTGAAGAGCAGTGTGTGAAATTTGGTTGAATATGTTTGACCTAAGGCAAAAAAAAGAACACATTTTGTGAGTCTCACGAGATTTGCAGCTCTCGTGTTTGATTTGTAATACCTAATAATCCAAAAAACAAACTGACATCCCCGTCCTTTCCCATATTACAGCTAGAATGCAGGGGAAGAATTTGTCTCTTCAGCATAAGATAGTGCATCACGCCGAACAAACCCTTCTTCATTTCTCCAGCATATTGCGTACACAAAATAACTATTTCTCTCCTATGGAGATTAAGGTCTATGTTGGTGGAGGATGTCATGTAGCGAGTGTATCGATTACAAGGGAATTGGCTAGCATTGTATATCGTGTAGTCCGAACTGCCAAAGTCCTCTAGCTCTTTAGGGGTGGGTTGGATACACCTGCCACCCATATCATCATCCCTCCAATGCTATCTCAATCATATCTCCACTATATATATATAGGCTCGAGGGCTAGGGAAACTACATATATAGACTGCGTGTGGACATATTTGTCTTTATAATCAAAATTTGAGCTCGAGGCCTTCTCCACAAATGAAGACCAAATATCAAAAAATACCATTTAACGTTACAAAGTACTTATCTATGCCTTATACTTATCTGGGATGCAACTTGTGATCACGAGTGGAGAGTATAGAAGCATGACAATAATTAATACTTACATGTTGTGCATGAAGAGAGCGTGATATGTGCACACTGAGACAATTATGACTTTGATTTAGTGCTCAGAATCCCAGTTCAGGAACTGGTCATTCACAAAGACCTAATATTCCCAAAACATATCATCCATCAGGACAATCAGATTAAAAAATAAGATAAACAAATAAAGCATACAATCCCTTAATTTCATTTTGCGGCAATTTATATTCAATGAATATATTAGTATACCTTCTCCAAATAATTGAGATAATCTACAACCCTTTCTCTGTTGACCATGGATGTATGCTCATCCATCTCGATATTCGGAGATCCCTTGCATAAATAACCAAAAGAGTGGAAAAGGATGCTTAGTTTTCAAAATCGTGTTCACTGCCTAATTAACCAAAACTCAAACATCCCCCAATTCGATTAACAACTTCTACATTCACAATCTATATAATGGTGTCCCATACTTACTTTCCCCACCATAGTTCAGCCTCGGTCGTCTCATCCTTAACAACACAATTATCTCTAGGAGAGCGTCCAGTTTTGGCGCCCGAAAGCATTGTCAGAGCACTAGTCGATGTAATGAATGAACCTTTCTCATATTTTAATGGCATGTTCGTATAGCTCTAGTAAGATTCATTTTCACGCAATAAAGCCAAGTTAGACAAAGCATAAAAAGGAAGAAATATTAAAATAAACTAAATAAGACGTTCCAAAAGCTTAATACATACAAGCAAATACAATATCCTCAGATAAAGTAAAAAAAAAAAATCTGGTTAACATTGAAAATCCACTTGTTGAGGAATAAAATATTGTTAAAAATAAGTGAATATTTTTCATCCAAAGAAACAGATCGCTAACCGTGAAAGTGTCAGTGTAGATTATATACCGATATTTAATTCCTCAAATCCACCAAAATATGCACGAACAAAACCCAACACATTTAAAAAAATAAATATAAATATAAAGAATCCGGGTGCAAACATAAGATCAAAACCAAAGCCTTATGTAGCTCTAGATGAATTTACAGTCATACATCAAAGCAACTGAAAAAGTGGTTGAAAAAAGTAAAGATTGCATTCCAAAGCTTTAGAATGTCCCCCAACAAATTATTTGCTAACATATTAAATTCCATCTTCTTAACCATGAAATATTGTTCGACATCTAAAATTTCGTAGCCTCAACAATGAAATATGGTTCAAAACGGTCAACATAATTCATCTACATTAACATATCTTCTAATAGTGAAGGTTCCAGATCAATTCAACATAGCGTTTACCTGTAACAGCGCAAATGAGGGTTCTCAAACTCTCTGCCCATAACTGAAATGCCCACCATTCCACCCGCACGTAACTGAAGGCCATGACGAGTTTCACTCGTAAATGAAGACCATGACGAATACAATTAAACACATGTCAATGAAGTCGAATAGTTCTGCCCGCCCTCAATTTGTCTCATCACACCGCCACCTAAGAGACAATTGTCAAATTATAGTGAAAAGGGTAGACGAAATTTGGAGGTGCACTGATTCAAAAGGAAGGCCTATCATCCTAAACATAATTATTTATAGGTTTGGGTTGATTTATTATTATAAATTAAAAATAATATATTATTTAAAATAATTTGTTGGTGTTTTATAAGGTTTATAACTTTACTTTTATTGAATATTTGTGGGTTTTTAATAGTTTCCTTGTATTTGCATTAGAATAAGATGAACTTTTAACAAATCAAATATAGTTTTTCTTTTCTCAGGTAAGTTGGTCTCGAACTTATATTGCTTTAAACAAAAAATGATTGTTATGTAGCTACTAGCCTAACATTAGGGAAATTAGACCAGTAACAGAAGGCACAATGTCTTTGTCAAAATGACCAATTTAACAATGATAACATTAATATATAAAGCATTGAGTTAATAGTTGTCAGTAATCTACTAATTTCCCTAATGTTGTAACTAATAAGGAGGTGAGATGACATGCTTTGATGTATAAAAACACAAATAAATAGCGTGACCATTATGTTGGGGCGTAATTTGCCTATTGGGATGAAGTTTTAACCTCCTCTTCATTGCTTACTGAGAATTCTAGGTCTGCTACTTTCTTGGCAAGTATGGTCACCTTGTGGCCTAATATTGTCATTTACAGTTGTAGTGCATCTATATCGAGTAGTGTTTCCTAATTGTGCTTCACTTCTTTCTACCAAGACCCTTCCCATGATGATCTTCATTTTCCAATAGAGGTCAATAGTCAGCATGTATTGTGTCTCTCTCAAATGAGTGTTGCCAAAATCTGAAATTTTCCACCCAATGTTTTCCTTTACTTCTATACTTGATAGGAAGCACCTTTTCACCCTTTCCTCATTTTCTATTAGAATAATTTCCTCTCTTGTAGCTTTGGAGGCATGTTCCCAATAGAGTGCAATAGAAGCCTCTACATTGGCCTATGCTCTTGACCAAGGGGGGTCCCTCATCCATGTCTCCCATCCTAGCCATGTAAGGTGATTGGTTGTGGCATAATTTGCAAAGGAGTGGGGATTGGATGAAAGGGTTCATTTCTAGAAGAGAAAATAAACTTTTGAGGAGTCAAACATAATGACGACCACTTGTTGAGAAAGCAGAGAAGGATGATAGGAATAAAAAATCCCAACCATGCTTTGATAAATCTATAGGTGAGACTATGGAGAATGAGCTACAAAGGATCGAATTGAGAAAACCCAAGAGGGAAGGCCTTCTCACAAATTGTGCTAGAAAAAATATCGAGTAGAGATGAGTAAAGGAACTGGGGGTTTGAGAGAGATAAGGGAAACTTACCCAAAATATAAGACAAGCCTAATGTTGTGCCAAACATGTGTGGCTTTTGAAGCTTACCCATCAATGATCCAAAACCATTACCATCGTTGCAACGAGGAGGCTCTCAACTAAATTATAATGATGAATGCTTGTAGGAGCTAACATTGATGAATACTTGTTCAATATTTGATGACGAGCATTAGCTCCTTGCATGTCATCACGTTCTTCAAGTTTTACGCAAACTCCCAGGTGGTGTAGGTACATAATGGTAGATATTGATGACAATTAGGGAAGGCTCATCCTCACATGGGTGGTCCAGAGCAGGCACCTATCAAGGGGATAAATAGTTGTAGGTTTTATTTCAAAACGAAAAGGTGAGTTTAGTCTTAAATAATATTTGCAAAAAGGTCAATATCCCTTCTAGTCATGCTAAGGCTATCTTTAATTGGATCAAGTACTTTTTAATAATATATAACCCTAATTTTGGATGATACATTTGGTTTGTTGTGATGATGCTAGAAGGCTAGATGCCCCCAAGAGTGAGACCCCCTCTAGGTATGTCTCTCAATGTCTCAACCCTTGTTAATTCATATGTTTCCTATTAGTTTTGGCCTATGTGTTGCTAACACTAACTCAAGATTTATATTAGCAACCACTAAGCTTAATGTTGTTCAACAACAAGGGTAGAAGCCATTAGAACAACATACTTGATATGAGCTCAGCATGTCACTTACGAAAATTGAACTTAGGTGAGAAGGATAACAATCATTCCTCCCAACCACCAAAAATTAAATTATTTTATATTTCTCATTTATATTTTATTAAAATATATTTAACTTTATAATTAAAGTATTAAGCATATTTAAATATTATATTTGATCTACCAATGGTTTAACCAGGCCCTAGTGTCTTTATACCAGCCTTGTTTGAGCCTTAGGTGGTTTTGGTTGGAATTTAAAGCTAGCTTAGGAAGTCTATGGTCTCCAATGTTATTGAGTTTATGCTTGTACAACAGAAGCCTAGTCATAGCTAGGCTCTCGATAGGCGAAAGACCCACTTCTATAAGGAGAATTCTAATTTTTGCTAATAACTAATATTTCTCATGAATTCTAATTTTTTCTTCACATTTTCAATTTAAGATACAAATTTCAGTAATATATATATATATATATATATAATATATATATATATATATTATATATATATATATATAATATAAATCAATATCTCTTATTTTTGGCGATGACATTCGACAATACAACACTTATTAGTTGTTTTATTTTTATGATGAATTTGTCTTTTTAATTTTTAGTTTAAAAACTACTATATAACCCTTGTTAAAATAAATACACATAAAAATATCAACCAATTACAAAAATAATAAATATCCATTCTTTTTTTAAGTATATATTTTTTTCTAAAACTTATAATAAACTAATCACAATGGCAAAAACAGTCATAACGAGGAATGTGTCCATATAGAAATTTGAATCCTAATGGAAACAATAACAATATCATATTTTCAATTACCAAACGAGCATATATTAATGTAAGTAGGTAATCTTTGTAAATGAGTCCAACATTTATAGAATTGAAAAAAATTAATATTCTTATTATAATCTCTATCTCATTGGAATTGATTTTATATCTTGTTTAATGAATAAAGGACATTTAATATAATAATAAATCAAACGTATCATCATTAAAATGGGAGGAAAAAACCATCCTTAGATAACGTTGACAAACAACATTAATAAATATTATACTCTACTCCCAACAACATCGAAGTTACCCTGATACTTGAATAACAAAGTTTGGGAGCACCTGCATGGTAAAGCTTGCTTGGGACCACCAGGGGAACCTAATTGCAAAGTCAAGAATATGAATGGAGTCAAATATGCAAAGTCAAGAATAGGAATGGAGTCAAATATCTATGCACATTGTCATAGCACCTTGAAGAGGTTAAAGGACACTAGCAAACCCCAAATCCCAAATCCACTTGAACTATTATGGAGATAAGAGTTAGAGGGATGTCACAAAATTCAATCAAGGAAAAACATAAAACTAAAAATAGTTTAGAGTTATTTACATTTTTTTATAAGTCACTGTAAAGTTTATATAGGAGTTTAAATAGGTCATGTTTTGGAAAATTTAATTAATTATTTTTGTTATTTAAGATTTTTTATTGAATCATAAATAATGATATACAAAGTTTAATGTTTTGACTATTCATTGTTGTGATCTATTATAAAGGAAACCAAATTAATGATAATGAAGGTGGTTGATTAAATTTTCATTTATCAAAATACTAAAGAAATATAAGTTCAGTGTTAATTACTTTACGGTTAGACTACTGTGTATAAGGATTTCTCAAAATTACTATATATCATCTTTTAGGTGTAGCTAGCCATCCATCTAACTATGAAAATAAAAGAAAGTTTTTGAAACTAAAACATAAGCCAAGAGATCTTGGCGAGTGTCATTTATCAGAGGACATTATCGAGGTTAGGTCCTGTGCGCTTGAGGCTTTTGGAGGTTTGTGATCACATTGGATATGACCTTCAATATGTGCCAAGCGGGCAATGAGGTTGACCAAATGGGAGTGCCGATAACATTGGACCCTTTGGATTTCATTGAGGCATGCACTTATTCATTATGATCCTTATATTTTTCTTTGAGCACTCGTCCCAAGATTGCCTTCATTTGCTAATGAATGGGTGATGGAATTAAGGTATTAACTGCGCCATCCCCTTGTGTGGCTAGGGCTAGGGACACAACTAGCAACTTCAGTTTGGATTTCATAGTTAGAATAGGCCTACCAGTGATTGGTGGTTAAAGCTTCAAATTGTTGAATTTATGCTTAAATCCTAGGTGAGGTAGCATAATGGAAAAGCTCAATAACACATTGGATTTGACTTTTAGCTCGGGGAACACATCATCTACCGTGGCATGACACTCAAGAGTAGACAAGAAACAAAGCTCGTAAACCCTTGGGGAGGTGTGGTTAGTGAACCAAGCAACACTAAGCTAGAACAAGGCTATGGAGAAAATTAGAAACCACACTTACGCAAACTAGGGGGTGTGATGATACAATGACAACTTAGGGAATGATTATGAGGGGGGAGCTCTGGGCGGGAGTTTGAGCTAAAACAAGCCAAAATACCCCAAGAATTATAAATGCCACAAGGATACCTTATACACCAAACACAAAATTCCACCATGCAAATAGAACCAGACTGAAAAATTTATAAAGACTAGACATATGAGAATTTACCATGTTGTCGGCAGCCTGCTAGGCTCTTAGTTGCTGTGATTGCAACTCTACACTTCGCTAGACTACTTGTATTTAAAAAATGTCTTCCCCTGCAACCGCTCTTGTGAATTAGGGTCCAAGCTTTATCGAAAGGTGGGTGCTTAGGGGTCCAAGTCAAGGGGGCTTGGGCCTTCACTCACAAAGTAGCGAGAAAAGGCAATACTACAATGGAATTTCCCACTCGACGCTAGGAATGATCACCTGTGTAGCAGAAAAGGCTGAAGTGGCAACGGGGGAGGTAAGAATGCACAATGGATGCAGAGTATGCCATCTTAATGTGCTTGAATGTCGAGGCTAGTGGCATGTGCGAGTACATGGGGAAATGATCACACCATCACCCCCTCTTTAATGCTAAGAGAAGCGACAAGGTAACAAGCTTCCCCTTTCCGCTAACTAACTTTTGGATTCTCCTATTGGAAAAAAAAATATAATTATTGAAATAGTATGAATTTATGGTTAGAATTATACAAATCTTGAAATAATAAAAATCTTTAATACTATTTCTATTTAAAAATAATTAATTTTTAAAAATTAATAATTTCAACAATATTTTATAATCAAAATTTAATTATAATTTTAAAAAATAATTTAAATTCTATATTTATATATAAAATAAAAAATCTATATAAATGCAAAACTATAAATCATTATTTGTGGGACCAATCCATATATAGAATTTTATAGTTAAAATTTATAATTTACTTACCCGGAAAAGTTAGTTAAAAATGTAGAATTTGAACTAGTAACTTTTACAAATATATACTTAACATTAAACCCACCCATCAGCACCCATCAACTACATTGAATGCTAGACTTCTCCAAAAAATTGTTTGCTCACCCATATTAGACCCTATCTGTGAAACCTGATGTGTGCATTGTATGAAGCTTAAACTTATAACGCAATGCCTCCAACTCAATGCCACGTTACGGATCTGATTAGAAAACACAAAGAAAGTAAACAACCTCCCACTCAAGCTATCAGAATCAACGCATCTCATACCTAGTCTTCGTGAAAAAATCCCACCAGCAACTAAGTCTTTGTGAAGATAAAGCCCATCAACGATCGTATATACTGCCATTCAGCCATCCGCGTCCTCCACAGTTTTCATTTTGATCCAATTCAATTGAGGGCATTCAAAATATTCATTCATTCTCATTTTTCAGTGTACATACGCTCCTGCCATTCTCTTAGTCTTTGTGAAGAACCGCCATACATACAGCCACGCACGTTCTTCTCACTTTCCATTTTGATCCAATTCAATTCAGGGCATTCAAAATATTCATTTATTCTTATTTTCCAGTGTGCATGCCCTTCCGCCATTCTCGTCTCGCAGGGCTTTGAAATTTAAAGGTTGTCCATCCTTGATACAACTCTCCTATATATAAGGGCATTTATACATCCAAATAGGGTGGGAATTACGACATCATTGCAGTTGACCAGCTGTTAAAAGCGTAAAAGCAGAGTTGGGTTGGAATGAAAAAAATGGCCAAAGGTGGGAGACCGAAATCGATCTCGGGCAGATCCACGTTTACCCTGGTGCTTACAATGCTTCTCATGCTGTCAATAGTCCTGTTAATGCTGTTGGCGCTTGGAATTGTTTCGCTGCCGGTCAACAGCCGAGCTCCGGACGAGATCGGACATGGAGGCGCACACTCTAAACATTTGGAGAAGAAGATACTTCAAGAGACAGCCAGGTACATATACCAAGAAATATAAATGTTCACGTTGAGATAATTTCTTTGAATTCTCAATTCTTCTGATTTCAGATCCATGTATCCTCTCTCATTTTTTCTTTTTCGATTTCCTATTTTGCCCTGTATTCCTTTCTTTGCTTAATTATCTTTTGTTGGGGTTCTCTGTATAAATTTGTTATGTCAAGGGTTTTTGAAATAGATACTTTGTTTTCCATCAGATCTAGATAGGCAATATTTTCGTTTTTTCGATTACGTAATTTTGTTCTGTCAAGTAGGGGTTTAGATTACTGGGGTGGTTTCTTAAGAGGGGTAAATGCAATGCAAGGTCGATTAAGTCTATATGGTTAATTTCTTGGCAGAGTTTGTTTTAGTAAAACTGTGCATAAGCTATTTTAATTCCAAAGCGGGAATAAATATTTCTTATGCGGTTTTGCCAAAACAAACTTTCACAATATGTGCGAAAGCTTGCATTCTGAAAATTGTTGTTTCTTTGTTGACTTTTAGTGATGGATTGGATGAACCAAAGCAATGGGCTGAAGTTCTTTCATGGGAGCCCCGCGCCATCTTATACCATAACTTTCTGGTATGCACTCAATTCTTACGAATACTTTGTAAATATAGCTATGCCGATAAATTAACAGATTAATTTTTATATGTACCTTCATTTTGGGCATCGTTTAGCTCACAAATGGAAACAAGCACGACCGACACACCGGCACCTTATGTCATGCTGAGACTTGTATGTTTATGTTTAGAACTTAGTCCACGATTTCAAGCCCTTCGAGTTCATTTTGGACTCTAATGTGGTCCTTGATATCATTATCAATTCATGTGGCACTGGGTTGTCTTATCTTGGGGTAACAGAAAGTCACTTCGGCTCTGTTTATCTCCTTTGGATTGTCTCAAGGACAGTCTTGCAGCATATTTGGGAAGATTTTGTCTTTGCCATGTGCGATTTTTCTGCCTGCTGATTGCTTTTAACTCCCAAACATATAAGAATATAAAATTTTCAAACCAGGCAAGATGATTTTTAGATAGAAGTTCCATTGTGATATCTGCGAAATACATATCTTGGGATTATTGAGAGCTTAAGGCCAATACAACAATATACTTGTTAAGAGCTGAACATGTCACCTGTGGGAACTGATCCTGGATGGGGAGAATAACATTCCCAACCAATCACTTGCTCTCTCAACTGCTTGGGCTAGATCCAGTTGACTTATCTAAACTATACTTACCATACATGGATTTGGATTTGGTACATTTAAGAAAAAAGTTGTATTGGAATTTGGAAATCCATTTTGAAAAATATATGGAAGTATACATCTCACAAATACCAAAAAGACATGCAAATTCTATAAAATTTCCATGAATGTATTTGCACGCACACACACATATGTATGCATGCATGTATGAGGTAAGGAATATCATGGCTTAGGTTAAGGAACTCTCAAAAATAAACCTTAACATTTTTTGTTATTTAAGTATGAGAGGGTTTCTGTCTGATCTGAATCTAAATTTGGAGGAATTTGTCTGAATGGAATTCTTGGCTGAATTTCCATATGCAGGGCCTGATTCAGGCAAATTCTGCTACTATGATCTAAACATTATGTTTACAATTTTTATTTTGGTAAGGCTAAACACTTTTTTCTGATCAGTTGGGAGCTATGAACCCCAACTGGGCCAAGTTCAACACAGGGAACCGTCAAACTTGGCGAACACATGCAGTTTTTTAGGTTCTATGTGTACTGGGGCTTGAACCTGAATATTTTGCATGACGATGCCCTGTCCTGATGGACTATTTATGTTTACAAATTAAACATGCTATAGCTATTGTGTTTAACTGAAATGCAAAAGGTATCAGAAGACATCGAATAATAGTTTCATTATATGCAATTAATTTTTGGTTCCTTCACAGAGTAAGGAGGAGTGTGAATATCTAATTAATCTTGCAAAACCACACATGGCGAAGTCAACTGTTGTGGATAGCGCAACGGGGAAAAGCAAAGATAGCAGGTTTGTTCATCGTTGCATTATCTGTAAGCACATTTTGATAGCTTTTTGATTATGTTGTTGGTTTTGCTCATTCATCCTCTTTTCGTACTCTGCAGAGTTCGTACAAGCTCTGGAACTTTTCTGAACCGAGGACAAGATAAAATTATACGAAATATTGAGAAAAGAATTGCAGATTTCACCTTCATCCCAGCAGGTGTGTAGCTATTGCTGTGAGCTTTTCTTACACTTACCTTTCCTATTTTCCAGTTATTCTGAACTCTTGGATGCATCATTGTTGCTTTTATCCTCTATGGCCATTCAGACGCCTTTCTTATTGGAGCTTAAGGTGCCAGTTTCTCTGTCAGTGAGTGGAAAACGAGTTACATGATAGAAATTGAATCATTTGAGGATCAGCTGACAAGATCATTGGGTCCCCATTCTATGTTGTTTGGCACAGAGCATGTGATCTAAGATAGTAAGATCCCGTGTCAAAGAAGAGGAAGGAACTGGTGCCTTTATGAAATTTGAACCTGGGATAGGAAGGTGAAACCTGGGCAAAGTCATCATCTAATACATGAATTCAAATGTCGATTTTAGTTTTGGATAAAAGCATCATCAACCAAACAATCAAGGGGTTGGGGATAAGGGTTTAATATGAAATACAGTCCTGTGCATGTAAATGATGAAAATTGAAATTGCTTAGCCTCACATTACAGCTTGTATCTGTTGACATTCTTCATCAGATTGTCCATCTCTGCTATAATACTATGCCAAAGTTCGAGAAATTGTGTACAGTTTTGTTAAACACAAGGGAACAGAGGCAACGCTGTCTAAAATTTAAAGTGCAAACCCTTAAGTGTTTATTACAATCGATGACACCTATGTGATAGCTACAAGTGCTTTTGAAGAAATAAATTAAGAGACATGGTCATCTGCCGCATACAAAAACTGCAGATCTCAAAATTAGGGTTGTGTAGTTAAAAAGTCCTTTGTTTTCCATTTCATCTATTGGAGTTTGTTCATTTACTAAGCTTGGGATGTGTACCAGTTCTTTAGTAATTTTATTATAAACCCAGGGTTATGTAGCTAATGGTTCTTTGGTCTCTCATTTCATCTGTTGGGGTTTGTTCATTTACTTAGTTTAAGATGTATAACAGTTCTTTCGTAATTTTCTTATAAACCCGGCATTTGGAATATAGGATCTCCATTTCTTCCTTGTCAATTCTTTTCTTATATTCTTGTAAATGTTCTTTATTTCTTTTAACTCACCAAATATTTGCTATATTCTTCTTTCTTGGCTGTTCCAAATTTTCTAGCGTCTTTTGTATGTTCTTAGTTGTAACATAATTCAGTATGACAAATCGAATTTGTGCTGTTCCAATCCATTTATGTAGTACACAATGAATCAGTACTTCAGTGAACTATGGTTCCACAACTGTGTGATGTGTAAAATTGCTGACTGTTGTTTGGACAAATTTATAAGGGTATGATTACTGTCCCTTTTTTCCAAGGAAAAAATTGTCAGTTCTATTAAAGTAGAAGGGAAATCACATTCATCACATCACTTACAAAGCAACAGGTAAGCAGGATAATAAATCTTCTTTCTTCCTCATCTCTTCAGAATCCCTAAGAAAAACCATCAGCACGAAAGAGATCATATCTGATCTATACAAAAATCTGCCACTGTCTCCTGTAGAGATCACAGGGTGTGACGATTAAAACAGCTCAAATCTGCCCCTTATACAATCTTTTGAAAAAGCCTTCTAACAACTCTACCAATCTTAAAAACTAACAGGAAAAACAGCAAGATATCAACCAGTAGGATCTTGAAGAAAACAAAACAGATCCACAGCATGACAACTTTAGGAGTAATTGTCTTCATAAGCATATGGAGACCCTTCTCTAGTGACTTCAAGGTTCGCCCTTCATTTTACCCTCAGATGATCCTCTTTGGATAACCTATCAGCCTATGTAGGGCTCCAAACAATTTAATCAGATATTTACGCTAAACAGAATCTGAAAGTAATTTTAAAGTTTAACCAGAATTCATAACATCAAAATTCATTAATTTTCTGTTGAGTACTTACCTCGTTTGCTGTGGTTGAAGATGCTTCAGAATTGTTCCCGCTCTCGCTCCCGCTACCAAAAGACCAAAACCTCCCAGCCAAACTGGGTACAACTTAGATACTCAGTTCCAGAATGCTTCTCAATTAATGCAATCTGGTCCCCCATGCCCAAAAACCTAAGAACAATTGAGGCTCTACTCAGTTTGTGACTTTCTCCGTAATTTTCTCCTCCCCTCCCTGCACTCTCCCCTTCTCCCAAGATTACCCTCCTTTTATTTCCCTCCCATTGCTTTCCTCCCATCTCCGTGTCCTTATTTCTGTTACGTGAAACTTTTCATGAAATCAGATCTCATTTGATTTTTTTAAAGATTTTATTGAGAATTTAGGATCTAGTTTTATCTAAGATTTATATTTTAATCTAATTTATAATTTATTAATATTATAATATAAATTTAAAATTAACATAATCTTTTAATTAAAGATTTATCATATATATGTATATAAGTTGCTATACATATAAAATATTTAATTTGGTATACTCATTATATTCTGGTGAGATAGGGATTTATTTCAATAATCAATTCATTACCTTAATTTAGTCATTTCCCTGTATTAACCAGTATATATATAGTGCGATATATGCGGGCCTATGCATACGTAGCTATCATATGGATGTCCCATATGTATGCTAATATTTATATTTTTTGTAATTTTAGGTGGGTCATTACATCCTCAGAATTGTTTTATCAGTATACGTGATTGAAAGAAGGATAATCAATCTTCTTTATTCCTCATCTCTTCAGAAGCCCTAAGGAAAACCAACTATCAGCACAAAAGAGATCATATCTGATCTTTACAAAAATATGCCTCTATCTCCTCTATCTGCTTATATGATCTTTTGAAAAAGCAATTAACAACTCTACAAATCTTAAAAACTAACAGGAAAAACAGCAAGATATCATAAACCAGTAAGATCTTGAAAAAAACAAAACAGAACCACAGCCTGACAACTTCAGGAGTAATTGTCTTCATATGCATATGGAGGCCCTTTCTAATGACTTCAATGGTCACCGTTCCTTTCACCCTCGGATGATCCTCTTTGGATAACCAATCAGCCTCAGAGTTGTGTTATCAGTATACATGATTGAAAGAAATCTGACCAAAGTTAATTTAACTTCACCCAGGTTTTTGAGATGGATATTCCGCAATTGACCTGTACCTTTCATCCAATCATCACTAAAAGAGAGTCCATAAATCTGAATAGCCCTAACATTGTCCTCCATTGCTATTTAAGCAGCAGCCTCAAAGCCATCAACTCTGCAAAATAATTGGATCCCACCCCCGAATCCTGTGCTGCTGCTGCTCTGAGGACCTTGATTAGGGTCATCAAAAAACCCCAGGCCCACTCCTTGTTGATTCTCAGTTCTTTCATCTGCCTTTCTGGATTTTGAGTCACAGGCAATTCTCAGTTCTTGGAAGTTGCTGGACGTCATAAAATTTATTATGTTTAGGTTGCTGGACGTCATAAAATTTATTATGTTTAGGTTGAAATGTATTATTTTTAATACAAGACATTACAAACGTTAATTCAATTCAATGAAGGTAATGATAAGAATGAGCGGAGAGGGAGTTGGTAGGCCACAATTTATTATTTCTATGCTGACCATATTATAAACTTTAATATAAAGAAATATTATAAACTTTATATTATTTAATACAAATACAATATTATACTTTAATACATATGACATAAATCTAACAAATATTGTTTAAAAAGTAAGTTTTAATATTTTAAAATTTTAAAATTTTATTTTCAAATTTAAAAATTAAATTTTTTAAAAAGTTTAATATAATAATTATACTAATAATAATGTTAAATTTTATAAAATAATACATTAATTATATTAATGATTAACTAATAATAATTTTTAAAATAATTATAATGAATTATATATTTAAAAATATCGATATGTTTTTTAATTTTTATATAAATTTATTAATTTATAAATGATACCCCAGGAATTTACTGTATATAATAATATTATTGTATATAAAATTACATATAAAATTAACATATGTTTTATTTTATATTTATATAATATTTTAGTTTATTTATATTTTCATATAAATTTTAAATTTTAAAAATTACAAATATTTTATATTTGCTTGTACTTGCTGTTTCCAGATCCTGGTTTTTCAAAAAACTGGTGAATCCGTATCAGAATCCGGATTCGGATCTTGGTAACTTAGATAAATATATTCTCTGAGTGTTTCTCTCCCTGAGTCTATCCCTTTTATATATATAAAATGTCAAGTTAATTATCAGTTCTCTGACACATGATCAATCTTCGAAACAATTCGGCTTAAAAATATAAAGGAACAATTTTACATATGTTTCTCTAGTTATTTTTAAGAGAGAAAGCAAAGCAACTCTAATGTTTAAGCATTGACTGCCACATACAATAGGCACACACAATCTTCTGCGATATATATACATAAACAACAAAATAAATACTCATCAACATGACATCCCAGATATCGCCCTTACATCGAGGTGCCGCACGCTTCCTTAACCCATCAAGAGATTGCTCCAGTTTCTCAATTAAGGATATCGATGTTAAAGATGTCTTTGACCTTTCTTCCTGCGAAAGTTTCAATGTAGGCTCATGTTTTGTGGGCAGTTCAGCATATTTCTCTACAGGCTTTGTATTCCCCAACCCCATGGAACACCGAAACTCCAAAAAAAAACAATCTTCAAAGCTCCCAGAACTATCACCAGCTCCCGCTGAAAAGGTAACGGTCCCAAACAGTGCCAAAGCTCCTAAGAGCGTGGGAACCATTGGAGCGGGTTTCCCACCTCTAAAATTTTGACATGACGTCTCTGTAAATTCATCCCACCTGACGGCTTCATCTCCTACAAACACTAGAGCTTCAGCCTTCGTCCACCCTTGCTGCCAAATAGAAATATTGTTCTGGTCCACTGCTTGATTAAGAGTGAAAATTCCTCTTCCCTGCCACAATTCCATCAGTCCTAGCAGCCCAAATTCATTTTGGCACCCAACACATGGATCCATCTCTACTGTTAATTGTTCTCCATTTCCTTCTTTACGCTGCTGCTTGTCTTCCTCTGACTCTTTCACTATTGTATAATGGAGATGACTCTCAAGTCTTTTAGCTGCCAAAGACTTCCCAAAATAAATTATGTTTTCCAATCCCCATTCTTCCTCATATTTTTGTTTTGCTAATATCTTCAGCTGAACTAGTGGAATCCCCTCATTTTGAGTTTTCCCTGACAAAGATATTTAAATACCATTTTACTTATTCTCTTCAGAACTCCTTTTAGAGTACAGGCCTATATGTGGCAAAAAACTGGTATTGCCTCAAGAACTGACTGAATGAAAGTCAATCTACCTCCCCTTGATAAGCACCCGTTGCACCAATTTTGGATTCTTGCCTCTATTTCCCTATTAACCATTCCCAGACCTCCTTTCCTGTAACAATTTGTTTGAGAGGAAACCCCAAATACTTGAATCTATCATTAAAGCCAACACTTTTGGAAAGGGAAAATCTTCATAATTTGTCTCTCTAAGTCTTCATTCATACCTGACAGAGAACAATTTTCATAAAATTCACCTCCATGGATGTTGCTGTACATTTTATTTATTTATTGTCTTATTGTTTCTCCATGAAATGCATATATGGGGAACCACCAGGTCTTCCCCTCATTCTGAGGATGGAAAACAAAGTAAACCAGATTCTGCAGAAGCTCGAGGCTTTGTCAACACAGGGCTCATGGTTGTTACAACAATAAATCATGAATATTTCAACATGTCATGTGTGGGAACTAAATTTGGGTGGGGAGGATAACAATCATTCCTCTCAGCCACCCGAACCAGACCCAATTGACAAACATGCATGTTGCTGTACTATAAAGCTCCATGATGTCTTTGATGTTCCTTGCTTCCTCACAGATGCATGCAGAAATAGCAGAACATCATCCACAAAGAGTAAGTGGGACAGAGACAGATCACCAGAAAGTACTCCAGATATTTTGTCATCCAAAAGTTCTCTGCTTAATCCCTCGTTAACTAGAAGAAATAATAATGGGGAAAGAAGACGCCTTTGTCCAAGTCCTCTGGAGGGATTGAAAAATCTGGATGTTGACTCATTTATTAAGACATCTGAAACTACTCAAGTTGAACACTCCATTATCCAGTTCACTACTGGCAGTGACAAGAAGAAATCAACATGAATAGAGACCAACTTGATGTACAATGTACATCCAACATGACTTGTCATAGATTTTTGACAAGTCCAGTTTCATGATTACAGCTGGCTCACTTTTTCATTTTATAGAATGAATTCCTTCTTGTGCTGCCCCTGTTGCATTGTGAAATTGCCCACCTTCCAATAACCCAAATTGCTCTACCGAGATTCTTCTTGAAATGATTTTTTAAACCTAACTGCTATAATTTTGCCAGTATTTTGGTAAATACATTTGCATAAGAGAAGTTGCCCCAAATTCTTCAAAGCTATTAGGGCTGTCATTTTTGTTGATTTCTGGTAGCATCAGATGTGTTCTAAGCCTCAAATTTTGCAGGGAGGCTAGGACACATGTATTCAAAAATACTCAAAAATCGTTTTGGCAAATTCCACCCAGAGAAGGTTTTATTAAAATAATTAATTATTTTTAATGGATGCCTAAGTCTAAAATTAAGAAATTAAAATAATTAAAGGATATTAATTAAACTGAGGGTGAAACTTCTAGAAGAAGATGAGGATCAAGCCAAAATGATCGGAATCATTGATTAGAATCTAATCTGGGTTGTTGGTTACTCAATGAGAAGATGATAAGAAGAGGCTTGATGGGCATTTGGAAAACACTTAGAGTGAGAGATCAAGAGATCGATTTTCTCAAGAGAGAAGCGCAATAGTTGCCGGAGAAGTGATCGAGGTGATTTCTTGCAGTGAGCAATAGAGATAATTTTTCGGAGGAAGTTTTCCTGATCCGGAGAGTGCAAGGTAGAGAGGACAGAAAGACGTCCAGAGAGGCTGATGCAGGGCCACGCTGTGGCAGCGTAGAGTTTCAAAGGGAGTCCGAAATTCTGCTGAGGAACAGTCATGATCAAGTGCGAGAGAAGGGGTGTGAGACTGGGAGGACAGAGGGCCGAAGTTTCTAGCCAGCAGAGGATCAGAGGAGGTGCAACACAGTGCCAACAGTAGTGATGTAGTGACTGCGTGGGTGTGACGCAATACTTCGCAGAGGCTCATCTCCAACGCAGATAAGTGTCGGGTTCTCTAGTGACAGGGTGAGATCATCTCATTATCTTTTTGTCCAATTAGATCTCTGTATAGGATTGCCAGTTTGGGCATCTGAAGAATTGTACTAAGATATTACTGCTTAATAATACAAACCCTCCGCTGCTGCACTGATTTTCCCACATTGGATTTTTTCAGGGACATTGGTCCAAAACAATGATGTCACTTGTGTGTGTTGTTTCTTTCTTGCTCAGAGTCTTGTTTCTGCATATCGTTTAAGTTGTGAAGGTTGCAGTTTTATTTATTTCGATGTTTACTGTATAATACTGTAAAGAACTTGATTCAGTAGGAGAAATATAATCAGTTGCTGCAGTAGTGATTCGCGGATTCTCGATTTTTCACACTTTTTGGGGACTAAAACCCGAAAGGTGGCATTAAATGTTCCAAGATCATTCCCTCACTGTGTTTGACCTCCTCTGTCACATTTAGAAGTTCGTCTTCTATTAGAACACATTATAAAATTCTATTGGTAGGCCATCAGGTCCTAGATTTTTATCTTGCTTGAAAGAAGACAAAACAACCTTTAGTTCTTCTTTGGATACTTTCTTCATGATCATTTGATTACCTTCCTCATTTATAAATCTTGGAAAGTATGATGGAAGCTTCACTATAATTGCGATATTTACTCTATTGGGCTCAAAGTATAAATCTTAAAAATCTCAGAAGTTTCACTATCTTTGCAATGTTCAACTTTTGCTTTGATTTGCCTTGTTCATCTCCCATTTTCAGAGTTTATCATTTTTTGTGATTATCAAAATTACGAAAAAATGTTGGTTCTTTCATGATGTGTTTCCACCCAGATAACCCTGCCTTTAATCCTCTAATCTTCATTTCTCCTTTCTATTATCTTTTGTTTTGCAACTTGCAGATTTTTTGTTCTCTATCTCTTCAGTTTTAGGAAAAAAGACCAGCTGCATTTTGCTCACACAAAAGACAACTCTTGTTCCACTAAAAGTCCTTTATCAAGGTCTTTGTATTTTTAAACTGCCCATGTTGCTACTGCTTTTTTTTCAAAGGCTCTGCAAATTGGAAGCTTGCGGTATGCCTTGAAGGCGTATACTTTCTTTCTCCTTATCTAGTAGGATCAAACTTAATTGGAGCTGCTGGATTTGAGTCTCTTTTATCAATCTGAAGGAGTATGGGAAGATGGTCTGATCCTTGTACATCCACCCAAGAACAACTATTTTCTACTTCTGTTAATAGCTTTTCCAAGGCAAGAAATTTATCTAGCATCTTTGAAACTCAATTTGCTCCCAATCTATTATTTCTTTAGGTATGAACTTTCTTTATTGGTTCCACTTGCACCAGACCTACCTCCTCTAATTTGTGTCTAAGGAGTTATGCAGTCTGATTTTGCATTGGCCCCCCATCTGTTAGAGTCATTTAGTGCAAAATTTAAATTCCCCACTATAATGATCTTGTGCTGCCTTGCTAACTCTTGGGCAAAAAGATTATCCCAGAAAGTATTCTTGCGATATCTTAGAGTAATTTTGCCCTTAGGGTTTCTTAGACACTAGGGTTTCCAACAAATTCGTCCACTTATTCAAAATTGAAATAAACAGTTCATTCAACAGTAAAGTACTAATTCAGGAATAAGCAAAATGATTCTTAAACCCACAACAGATAAGACTGATCATCCAACAACAAGAATTACGATGTTCCGCCAATTTCAGTATTGTATTCAACCATTAATGAATTTGACAAACATACCAGTATGAAGCCGAATTTTAGCTGACTAATTATCAGTTGCAATTTACCCTAGACTCCCTTAATAATTGACCTGAACTATTCTGTACTGGTTTGCAGACTAGAAGGGCAATTGTGATAAGTTCGGTTGCTTCCCTGATGACGTCTGCAGTTGGAGGTGTCACTTCTGAAGCAACTTGTGGGGTCAGAGACTACTGCGGTTATACATATGTTCCCTGTAGTGATTCATAGCCCCTAGGAGGGCTGAATGTTGGTTGATCTTATCCAAAAAAGCTCGATCTTGTGACAACTCCTTTAGAATGAAATCGCAGCCCTAGGATGTGCCGAAACCTTAGAAAATCATTCCTGAATTAGTGTGGCTTCCTGATCTTGCTCTTCACTGTCCTTGAAATGCCAATTTTGTCCACAACAAATTCGACTGTCTTCTTGTGACTGGATTGCTGCCAAAATTCGGGGCCCTCGGCCCTGCAGTTGCGACCCTCGGCTCTGTGGCTGTGGCGCTGCAGCCCCTGCGGCTTGTGACTCTGACCCTATGATTGTGACACTGCGGCTTGCGAAACTCACTGCTTCTACGAATTTACCAAAGAAACTTCTTAACCATGCACTGAGTTTGCTCCCAGAGAGGTTGTGCCAGATTAGAGTATAATCTTCAATCCTTGAACCAAACTAGAACTACTTCAATGATCTTTGCTAGAACAAAAGAAAGGGTGACTAGGTAGGGTGGATCACCTCCACCGAAAGTAGTGAAAGAAGAAAAAGGGGTCGTAAAACCCCCAGAGCCTCAAGCTCAAAGAAAACAGAGACAAATTAATCCAATCCAATGATGTCCAAACGATTCTAACTCTTGTATTTATAGATTTCCTTCATGGGCTCCCAAATGTAAGGGGTTGTGGGCATAGTTTTAAAAATTGGCTGGCTTGAATCAGAAACCGGTCAAACCGGCCAGTTCATTGGGTGACTGGGTCAAATCGAAAAAAACCCGGTTTATGGGCCTATTTCGCCAAAAAACCACAAAAATCGGCCCAAACCAGCCGGTTTATTGCCAGACCAGCGACAAATCCCACAAAATGCAATTTTATGAGTTTTGACGCTGTTTTGAGGGAAATTTGGAGTTGTTTCCTTCCAAATACAATCCGTTTAAGAAAAGCATGCCTCCCCTCTCACTTGCCTCACACATATCAACCCGAACAACACTAGCAATCAATGCAAATGGTAATGTTAAATTCTTAAAGTAAAAGTGACATTTCCTTTATTTTTCATTTTCATCCTTTTACTTAAATTTTTAACATCACCATGAAGTGACTCGGGATGTTTGAGAGTGGTTTCGACCTCATTGGATTTCATATAGAGAAACTAGAATTTTAGAGTTCACTCAAAATTCAACAAGGATTTCATGGTTTGGGGGTTTGCAATGTTTCCATTTGATTCTATCGATGCATGAGGGTATGAGATTGGCATTTGATCAAGAGCATGAAGCCCTTTAAGGACCTTGATGTTGGTGGCATTGATTTTTAAACTTTGTTGATGTTGGTGGTATTGATTGTTGAACTCCTCTACCATGGCCTTAACAATAATGTACCCTTCACTGAAAGGATAATAATTGGTTAGGGATGCTAAGCTTTTTCTACCACTTTATAAGGTTGAGGAGATGAACTCTTCACTGAAACCAAAATCACTAGTTAGGCATGTTAAACTTCAATTTCTATCATATTATAAGGTTGAGCAATCTAAGTCTGAACACTTTGAGTGAGATGATGTTTATGTATCTCTTGTTGATGATCCCATTTTTAGTAGCGCTGAATCAATGATGAGTTCCATCAATGATCATGTTGATCAATTATTTGTAGTTTTGATCTATTTTTGTTGCTAATACTACCACTACTGCTAAGATTGCATAGGAGTTTTAGGAGTCGTCAAACACTCAGCCAGATTATTTATGTAGCTCATGTTGATGATCCCTTGTCTAGTAGTGGTGATGAGTTTGATCATAATGAGGAGTAATCATGCTGATTACTGATATGTAGACTTGTAGTAGGCCAGTGACCCCATAGCTTATAACATTGTTTTTGGACTCTAGAGGCCATTTAGAGCCTCATTGCTTATGTATTGTGTTGCTGATATGTATTGCACTCAATGCCAATTTAATACATTCACCTTTATCTGGTATATAGATGAGCAACTTTGCATATTTTATCTCTATTGGTTTGAAATCATGGGTTGAAATCTTAAATATAGCTTTTTTCATTAAAACTAAGTATTACATATATTTTTTTAAAGATTGGTTCATTGAGATTTGACGAGTCCCAGTTTGACCGGATCTGGTTTTTAAAACTATGGTTGTGAATGCCACCACAATTTTGGGTTTTTTTTCTCCAACTGACCCAAAACTTACCCCATCCCATGTTGCCCAAACATTGGGTAATTTGAGGTTTTCTCCTTTATCAAAGACTATAGCCTACGGGGATTGATAGGATATTTCGTCCCTTGGACAATTAATCCACAGGGGACATTACAGTCCTCCCTTCCTGACATTGCTTGTCCTCAAGCAATGGCATGTCTGGGTGCTGCATAATTTCCACTTCAAATTTTAAGAATAGGAGACTTCTTTCTGCCCTTATTGCTGTCATATCAGCACCCCCCTTTTCTTCCAGCTACCCCATAATCATACTGCTGGTTGATGATGCCATCGTGTAAGAATTGTTGCTTATACCCTCCAAATCATAGGTGAGTTCTGGGTGTAAAATACAACTGTGTGTTACTGCTGAAGTGAGTTTTATGTTAGCTGAATTTTCTGCTCTCATCATAGTAACAATCTTCAAAAGGTTGTAGGAAGTTGATTTCCCTTTTGGTGGTAGTAGGTTTACAATAAATTCTACAAACTTTCCATATTTTTCTGTTGCCTTTTCTTCATTATGAAGTGACCCCTTTTCATCTTTTAAGGCGCTATCTTCTATGCATGGTTGGGCTTTTTGTTGAATTTAGCGAGAAAAGTGATTCCTTGATTTGTGCCTTAATTCAAGGAGTCAAAGTCGAGTTCCTAAAGTTGAAAGTCAAGTTTAATTATTTTCTAGTGTGAGTTAGTTTGGAAACTAAAAGAACAAGTGGAATTAGCCTCCTAAATTTTAGGAGGCACTAGTTAACAAGTTGTCTTAACTGTTGTTAACTAGAAAAGCCCAGTTCAAATTTCCAAACATAGAACTCACTAATTTTAACCATTCGAATTGCCTTTAAAAGGAGGAATGAAGGCACACGTTTAATTATTGTTTTGGTGAGCATGAGTTGGTGAGACCAAGCAATAGGAAGCACAAGTTTGCGCGTGGAGCTTGCGAGAGGAATTGCGTGGAGCTTCTCTTGTGAGTGTACAAGAAAAGCTTGTGCACAAGATTTATAGAAGAGCATAAATCAATATTCTTGCAGGTGTTTTCAAGCCTAGTTTAAGGTTGAGAGAAGGTTGTATTCTTTATTGAAACAATGTATTGTAAGAGATCAATTGCTCCGTTTTTCCTATCAGTAAGATTCTCATCAAGCAGAGGGTTTTCCTAGTTGGGTTCCCTAGAAAACAATGTGTTTTATATTGTGACTGTGTTTTTTTTATGTTCCTATTCCGCTGCAAAATTGAGTAGAGAGATTCTGTGTTTGTATGAAAAGAAAGTGTTTTTCATATTGTTCTTATCAACATATCAGAATTTCATGGATTTTCTACATGGTATCAGAGCTTGGATCAGAATATAGATAACACATCAAAAGGGAAAATTATTCATAGAGGAGCATATTGTCTGAGGTAGTTGCAGGCCCGCAACCACTATAGGAGTCTGTTCAAAAGGACTTGAGTTCTGGGTCTTTCCGTGCCTTGAAATAGACCGAGTTTAGGGCAAAGCTGGCAGATGTTTGAGGGTTGTTATATGTAGGTTTGAAGTGCTAAATCTCTTAAGAAATAGGCAACAATTCTGTGCAAGGATTGGAAGGAGGCCGAGCTCCTGAATTTGAGTTTTTGGAGGGCTGTTAGGCCTTACAAACATCTGGAACAGTGGCTGAATTACCACAGAAGGCAATACATGAGATGGCTTGATTAGAACAGAGGATAGCTCAGTTTTGAAGTGAATCTGAGGCAAGTTGAAGGGCTGTAGCAACTCCTACAAGCAGTCCTAACCAGGGCTAAGATCCCAAAAAAATAGTGAATAGGCCAAGGTTTTCAGACAGCTGGAAGGAGTCTTCAAGAGGTATATATGCCATTCTAAGTTGATGTATTTTGCAGGGTGGTAGTCCAGGTTGGACAAAGATTTGTTTGGCATCTTAAAAGCAGTGAGGAGGGCTGCTAGTAGGTGTCAAAAGGAGGATTAATTGCATACCAGAGAAGGGCGTTTGGTCTGCTAGGAGAGGCAATTTTAGAGGCCCCAAGTATAGTTCTTGTGAAGGACTACAAGACTGTTAGTGGGCAAGTTTTTAGAGAGCTGTTAGGGGAAGCGGTATGGCTTACCAAGGGTTGAGAGTAGATCACTCTCTAGAGGGAGCATTGAATTTCATAGCTTGGAAAGGGAGGATCACGATAGTGTTGGAAGATAATGGTGTGGGAGAGTACATCAAGCAAGCGATAACACCACCTCAAGACCCCCAACAATTGGATCAACATAATAAGAATGATATCAAGGCAAAGAGGATCATTCTAGAAGGGGTCAAAGATCATATAGTGCCTCACATCCATGAGAAGAAGACAACGTATGAGCTGTTCGATACAATCCTGAAGTTGTATCAGAGTACCAGTGATACCAGGAAGCTCTCTTAAGGAGAAGTTGATGAGTATTTGGATGAGCAACGGTGAGCCCATTGTCCCATATTTGACAAGGTTCACTCAGGTACGAGATGAACTAGGTGGGCTGGGCATGGTTGTATCTGATCATGATCTTGTGAGTTTTTCCTTACTTGGACTTCACAAGTCGTGGAAAGGGTTCCAAGATGTTGTTAGTGGGAGAGAACTTTCCAAATTGGGAAAGGTTTTGGATTGACTGCATACAGGAAGAGATCCGAAGAGGAACCATAGAAGGGAGATCAATTATGGCAGAGGATGAGGAGAATTGTGCTTTGCAAGCAAAAGTAGAAAGGCTAAGGGCAAGAAGGGCCAAGGAGAGGTTGTGTCCAATGAGAAGGGTAAGAAGATCTAAGTAAGATCAAGTGGTTCGATTGCTATGAGTTCGGACACGATGCTTCTAAGTGTCTTGGTAAGAAGAAGGGGGTCAGGAAGGATCATGTTGTTGCATCAGTGGAGGTAGATGACTTTTTTGCCCAATTCGAGAAAGATTTCTCATTGATAGCTTGCCTGGCAAGCTCAACATATAACAATATGTGATATATTGATTCCGGAGCTTCCTTCCACATGACCGAGAACAAGAAGAGTTTTAGCCACTTTAAGGAGAATGATATGCAGGTTCAGATTGAGCTAGGGGATTTTGGTCAATATGCAACTAGAGGAGTTGGTACTGTCAGCTTTCAAAGGGAGTCGGGTAATTCCCTTCATCTCATAGATGTTCTTTATGTTCCAGGATTGAGGTAGAATCTTGTTTCGTTAGCCACCTTTGAGGACAAGGGATATGATATCATTTTCAATAGAGGTAAGGCGTACCTCCAACACTTAGATGTAAGAAGCATATAGGTGTGAGGGTGAAGAATCTCTACAAGTTGCAGGTAGAGACAGGTGCAACCTTGAGCAACAAGGCAAGTAGTGCACAGAGTAGAGAAGTGATGGTTGAGCGAGAGTAGGATAGAGCTCTTGAGAAGGAGCCTCGACCAATATCTTAGTTTTAGTCTAAGTTAGTTGGCAGTTGGGCTGACCAACATGATGATGATCATGAGGACCATAGCCCAGGGCGAGTGGTGGTAGCCACTCAGTCAGAGACTTCCAATATAGGGAGAGTTCAAGCCAAGTGGGCAGAGGATTTGGTTAAGGGAGATCAAAAGAGAGTTGAGTCTCCTAGCATCAAGAAGCAACCACAGAGATACACAAGGCACATGGCACTTATGACTAAAGTGGTGGACTTGTAGAGCATGGTGGGAATGAACATGTATTTAAAGCAAGTTCCGCAGAAGAAAGCAGGGAAGTCTTCTAGTTCAGAGGGAGCAGCTGCAACAACGGAGAACTTGGGTAGAGTTGGAAGACAAATCCTTGTGGATGAGGTTCTTCCAGGAACACCTTCCTCACTAAGCGGGAGTGTTGAATTTAGTGAGAAAAGTGATTCCTTGATTTGTGCCTTAATTCAAGGAGTCAATGTCGAGTTCCTAAAATTTAGGGGTTTCCTTAAAAATGAGGAGTGCATGAGGCAGTTAACTGATATGTTGAAATTGAAAGTCAAGTTCTTGATTTTCTAGTGTGAGTTAGTTTGGAAACTAAAAGAACAAGTGGAGTTAGCCTTCTAAATTTTAGGAGGAACTAGTTAACAAGTTGTGTTAACTGTTGTTAACTAGAAAATCCCAGTTCAACTTTCCAAACCTAGAACTCACTAATTTTAACCATTCAAATTGCCATTAAAAGGAGGAACGAAGGCACAAGTTTAATCATTGTTTTGGTGAGCACGAGTTGGTGAGACCAAGCAATAGGAAGCATAAGTTTGTGCGTGGAGCTTGCGAGAGGAATTGCGTGGAGCTTCTCTTGTGAGTGTGCAAGAGAAGTTTGTGTACAAGATTGATAGAGGAGCAGAGATCAATATTCTTGCAGGTGTTTTCAATTCTAGTTTAAGGTAGAGAAAAGGTTGTATTCTCTATTGAAACAATGTATTGTAAGGGATCAATCGCTCAGTTTTTGCTCTTGTATTAATTTGTTGACTTTTGGAAGGCATTTGATTTGGACTCTAGAGAGGCTTTATTTCAAAAGTTGCATGATATTGGTCTTTTAGAGACACTTTTTGTTGCCATTGTGAGACTTTGTGGGTTTGTTCTTGCTTGTCTCCAAATTGTTCCAGGCTTCTTAGATTTCATCAAGAACACTAGTGGAGTTAAGCAGGGTTGCCTTCTCTCTCTAACTTTGTTTTGGATTTAGATTGATGAGTTAGAATCTTGTCTCAGGGAGCATAAACAAGACAAGGATAGTGTCTTACACAAGGTCTTGATTTCTTCACTTCTTTTGTTGAAAGTGCAATCTTTTGGGCCTCCACTCATTATTGGGGACTACATAGATAGGCTGATGGATTTTCTCATTTTGGCGATCTTTGACAATTGATGATCAACCTAATTAAGATTAATATGATCTTCAATGTGTCAAAGCAGGTTCTCTCATCCTACCACTTCTCTTTTCAAGCAAGGTAGATCAAAAGCACATTCACGCTAGCTTAAGTATGTAAACTAGGACATAATATTTGTATCAATTCGAGTTTTTGTAAACTTAGAAGCACAATACAATTTGTAGAGAGCTAGGGTAGGCTGATAGTCACTTCTAGGATTAAGTGCTAAAGTTAGCTAATTAATATCAAAACTCAAAAATAAAAAGTTAAACAAAACTTCTAAACTGAATACACTGCTTGAAATGTAAAGAACACTCAAATGCTTGTAAATGATTGAAATTGGAAATAATGATTTGGGGGTTTTGGTTTAATGGATTGGTAATTAACTAGAGCCTCTCATGTTGATGAGAGTAATTGGACACCTTGGTAGTCCTTTATTCAGTCTAGTAAACTTCAACCCAACACCATTTATGGCCTTCTTAAGTAGTCAAATGGATGGCCACTCAAGTAGTCTTCTACTCTGCATAATTGGTGTGTGCCTAAGTCATTGGTTTAGTCTATGAAAGCAAGAAATGAATAATCACTCAAAAAAGCAAGGAACTATGGTGCTTATTAATACAATGCTAAGTGAAAAGTTGTGAAAGAGTTGGGGCCTTCTCCACTGAGAAGGGTGGTGGATGGCACTTCTAGTCAACTAGCTTATACCCATAAGCAACAACTACCCTATGATAAATAAATCTTATGAACAATACTTGAAATCATGAAATATAAACAACAATATGAAACACGGTATGGACAACAATATGGCAGTGCCCTCACACATAAACTATAAGCATAGTATCATAAAGCAACTAGTATGAACAAGTTAGAAAAAACACACATGAAAACTAGAATTTAAAGAGTATAAACATAAAACGAACATATATGAACTAGTTATGCCAGCATCTACAAAATGAATGAACAATGCATAAAAAGTAGTGCACAAGATTTGGTTTATGGGGGCCCTCCACGCGTCAGCAAGCACACCAAATGTCTACCAATGGTTGGAAATCAAAGCAACAACATATATTAAGTGAAATAAGCTTGTAGCAAGCTTCAAAAGATGGAAGTTTGAGCTACAAAATATTTCTTCAAAGTATTCTAATTACAAACTTGTTTTGCAAGCACTATTTGCCTGCTTTTATAAGGAAAAATATAACTAAATACCCAAAATTCATTTTTGCTAGTGATTGTGGCCTATCTTGAGGATGTAATCAAATGAAACCAACTTTGTTTAGTGCTCAGATCATGGATCAAATAAAGAAAAAACAGATCTGGGAAAAATTCCCAAAGTATCTTGTGTTTTCTTCGCTGATCTAAGCACATTAACTGGGCATCCCGAAATCGATTTTAGACAAGTGGATGGGTAATCATCTATCTCAGAATATCAATGTACAAAACCCATATCTCGAAATTGACCTAGGTTGCCTGCAGATATCAAAACGAATGATCATTTACGAGATATATTGCCTCCTGTAAATTTGTGTTACAATGCATTTATTTCATAAAATTTTGAAAATAAAAAACATTCTACAAAATCCTTAGTGAACACATTTATTAGGCCAAACATGACCAAATATCATCAAAAACAACTTAAAAGGGCTTTCCTAAGGCCGAATAAGGTAATAAACCATAGGAAAAAGTATGTCATAAAAGAGGACTAACAAGCACCATGGCAGACACTTTTTTGGCAATTCAATTCCTTGGGCCTTGTTTAAAGCTTCATACATGCTTTTTAACCTTAGCTCAATAATGGATATAAATCCCTTGTGCTTATTGAGAGACAATGTTCTAGACTCGCTTCGAGGACATCACATTGAAGATACATGTCTTATTCATGATCATTAAACCCATGGTCCTTTATGGCTCTAAGGTTAGGGGGTTGAGTTTGCTTTATATTGATTGGTGTAGGATGGAGAGAGTTAGAACCCCTCTTCTTTCATGGATCATCTTGCGCAAACAAAAGTTTCCTATCCCATTGTCTAGATGAGGTTTGTGGCCCATAAACCTAGAAGCCACTTTTAGATTGGTCTCCTTCCTACATAGATTTTGGATTTTTGGTGACTCAACATTCAATAGAGGTCAATTTATATGTCTTGCACTTTGTTCATTTGAGGCCATTTCTTTGACAACCCCCTATAGGTTTTTAGAGGATTTCTAATTAATTAATGGCTTTTTGGTTAGATTTATTCCCCACTTATAGGTACTCTTTAGACACCCCCTTAATTAGACCTTCTAGAGTATAAATTGGACCCAAATTTGGCAATTAGAAAGGACATCTATAGACAATTTTCTTGGTTCACTTGGTTTGCACCCCTAAAGGCTTGCAAGTGTCCTTTTATTCCAAGAACCTTCTGCAGTTGATTAATGGCCTTATTGTTCAACCTATATATATATATATATATATATGTATGTATGTATGTATGTATGTATGTATGTTAAATTTCCTCGAAACTTTGATACTACTTAAATGAATTAACTGAAAACTGAAATCTCGTTAGCTTTCACCAAGATACAAAGTTTCTTAACAACTCATATGCAACATAATAAAAACATAGAAATAAAAACACATGCACAAATTGACACACTTTTCTTAGGAAACCCAACAGGGAAAACTTTCTTGCTTGATGTGGCTATTTTATTGATTTTTATGGAGCAATTGAATCTATTACAAAGCACTCTGTCTCTCTTGAGAAAGCTTTCTACTTCTCACACAAATCTTAGCTAATACAATTGATCTTGGCTTTCCTTGATCATTACTTGATATCGGTTCTGTTAGTTTATAGTAACACCAGACATGTGTTCTAGTCTCTGATGATGTTAAGAGACTAAGGAACACTAGATCTTTAAAAACCAGAGAAGGTTTCACGAGATAAGCTTGGGAAGCACCTTAGTTAAATTAATTTGCCATAATTAAATTATTTCTTAAGTCTAACTTAGGAAAAGTGGTAAATTAAAGTTAATTATTTAAGGATGTTAGAGATTTCTCCAGAGAGTTCTATTGATAAAGTCTAATTGATCTTAGCCATCGATAGAGATTAAATCATGGTCGTTGAAGACTAACAAGAGATTATAAGAGCAGGTTGAAGGGCTTGGAGAAAGCATTAGAGTCATTAGAGTAAGCAAGGAAGATCGAGCTGCCCTATCCACAGCTTCTCTAAGGGCGCAGTTCAAGCCAAATAGAGAGCATTGGAGAGAGGGAGCAACAATAAATTTGGGAGTAGGATTTTGGAGAGTGTTCCAGTGTTTCTCTAGTGTCGGATTGGTAGGAGATAGGAGGCTGAATTATCTACAAAGAGGGCCACATAAGCCAATGTGGATAGCTAGAAACCCTTGAGCGAGTTACCAGAAGAGAGTGGATTCAGTTGTCGGAGGCCAGATTAGCTTCTAGGAGGTAGAGCGAGTCACTTCCAGAGGCAGAGGGAGGTAGGACGACTCAGGCAATGTGAGTTATCTAGAGCCAACAATGCGAGTAGCCAATGTGGGGTTAAAGTAAGTTAGAGGAGGCCGAGTTGTTTAGCAGAGGAGATTTGGGATATCCAGATTATTTTGCCAGTGTATTTCCCGAAGGATTGCCAGTTCGGCATCCAAATTATTGTACTCTCAAATTTGTTGCATAATAGTAAAATAAACCCTCATCTGTTGCACCGGTTTTCCCTTTGGGTTTTTTCCGGGACTTTTAGTCCAAAATATTTGTGTCAATTTTTTATGTGTGCATTTATTTTTCATTTTCTTATTTTACTTCCACAACGTGTTTTATTTGTGAAGAATGCATCAATGAATTATTTGCTACTTGTCGTAAACAAATAAACAACTAATCAATTAGGAGAATAATATCTAGTTGGTGCCTTCAAGGAAATTTCATAGGTCCCTTCTTCACTTTTGCGCACTAGAAGCCTCCTCAATCCTTGCACACTTGGGCTCCTTATTCCTTGCACGGATCTCCTATTTCCTAGTGCACTTCCAGGCCCTATTTCTTAGCGCACTTGAGCTCCTATTTTTTTAGGATTGGAGCTCCTCTTTCCCGCACATAATCAATCAACTCCTAAATTCTAGCGAACTTGTGCCTCTTATTATTCAGGACACAGTTCTTACGCTCCACAATCAAGGCTCTCTCTCACAATCTCGTGGCTCTGTCTTGTCACAAACATTTGTGTACAAAACAATTCACACTTCCTTGTGCCCTCGTTCTCCTCTTTATTGATTCGATCCATGCTAAATTAGGCTAGCTCAAATTTAGAACTCAAGTTGTTATAGCAAATTATTAGAGAGTGTTACTCGCTCTCCTTCCAATCACCACATGAGTTGTTAAATCGTGCTCTCTCCAATCAACACTGGAGACTAACTCACTCTTCCTTCAATCAAGACTAAAGACCAACTTGATCTAACTGAACTGCTAATTGCCACCTCGTTCTGTCGTCAAACTGACGAAAACTCCACTTCACTGAAGCTCCAACTCTACACATGGAACTCTTGATGACTATTCCCGTAAACTGTAAATAGCTCATACTAACTGAAGTCTAACTCATGAGCTCACACTCACATCGGGAGAAGGGCAATTCGTGGTCTTCATTAGCTAAGGCACAAGCCAACAGGCCCTGCTCGCTACATTTTCAACAATATAAACACTCGATGCATGCCCTCAATATACCTAGTAGTCACTTTTGTGTGGGTTCTCCCGTTTTTAGCTTGGGATTGATCACCACATTTTGTAATCTAACGTGATGTGCTATTTATGCCGCTTATTGGAGGTTGAGTTGAAGGAACATCTTATTTTTAAGTGTCCTATCTACTACGAAATCAAGGATATATTATTGTTTTTATGGGGGTTAGGAAGTTCTCTCTCCACTTTCTTTTGTTATCTTGACTAGAGGTACCTTGCTTTCTTTATGAGAGATGTTTTTGGATATAAATTGTAGTTTCTTTACATACCCGTAATTGGCGAGACACTGTTAAGAGGATCACTGCTTTCTTCTTGGTTTTGTTGTCAGCTTGGGGTAGAAAGCGACATACATAAATCCATGCCACACAATTCCAACCTTAGGTTTCCTCTCGAACATCCCTACTTGATGGGTTGATTGACCTTCTCAAGACGCTTGAGGAGTTGCTTCTCTAGACTCTTGGATAAACACCAATAGTCCAACAGATTGATCAGCTCTAGGAGTTCCTAGGGTCAGGCTCCTCCCTCACAGAGTATAATCTCTACGCTTAGTTGAGTAGCTAGTCCTTCATCTCAAGATTCTTCCCCGTAGCCTTGGATAGTAAGAGAGATGGACCTTCTTCTGTCAGGGTTTCCTCCAGGATCTTGCAGCCAGGCCCCCATAGTCTTGGGCATTTTTAGATGACATCATTTGACCGTGCATCAACCCCTTCACAGAGATTGATGACTTTGCTTAGGAGCTTGCTTTTCTATCCCCTTATCTTTGACATATTTCTCCAACATGCCTTGTCTTCCTCTCTTCTATAGTATGCATTGGTTTGGGCTTTTAAGCATTGTTTTCATTTTTTCATGTCGCTGTTTTGAGGGGAGAAATAGTAGCTTCTTGTCATTCTTTTTGTGAGCAAGCTCCAAATTAGTTGGGAGTGCTTTCACTTGCCAATATCATCCCACACAGTTGACAGGGGTTCATTGCTGCAATCAGCTTCAATGTTGACAGATTACTCATGATTTTTAAAATAATGCAAATGTCAATATATTGTTGGACTAGAATGATGACCCTCATGACAATGATGTCTTTGAGGTTAAACTTTAGGATACTTTCCTGCAATCCTAGGATTGACTTGATGACATTCTCCTTTAGTCTTAAGTTGACTATTAATATCTCCTGTAGTTGCATCAATGGTTTTGTTGATTGATAATATTTCAAGCTGATTGCGAACATCTCCTATAGCTGCATCATCCAATGGTTTTGTTGGCTGCTAAATTTCAAGCTGAGTACTAACATCTCCTATAGTTGCATGAAACATTCAATGGAATATGTAGATGTCCCTTTGTTGACAAATTGAATTTGATTTCCTATTGTGACTTTTCCTCTATTTTTCAATCTTAATCTTCTGTTAGTAGAATTTGGTCGTGATTCCTTAGAGGGAAAATTTGGTTCATTTAACTTTATAATTTTGTTTTTCTTGGTGTGTTGTTGGACTAAGTTTTCTCATTATTGTTGACGTTAACAAATTTCTTTGTTTAAGCATAAGGATTTGATTTCCTTTTTAAATTTTCACATATATTTATTTAATTGTTGATTTTGGCTTTTTCATTAATTTTATAGTTTAAAGCATAGTAGTGGAATTTAGCTGAGTTGGTTCCTCCTATACAAGAATTTAAGGACAAACTCTATCTGGTTGAATATTCACATCCATATGAATTCGATTCGTATTCAAATTATCCCAATGTTCCACCAAGGTTTCGGGACGAGGGGGCGAGGGAGCGAGGGGGCGCAGGAGCGGCCTATGCAAAAGCTCCCTACCATTTTTTAGGAAACATGGGGGAGCGTGAGGGTCTAAAAAATTTATAAATATAAAATATAATTTATAATTGAGTCCACTATGACAATTGGTTTGAATTGGAAAAGCTGCAAAGCATGATCATTGATATGAATATCATTTGACATTATCCAAATTTATAATATCATATAAAATAATAAATTTAAAATTCTAATTTATAATCATACATCAATGATCATACATTATGATTAAAGTTTAAAGTTTAAACCATATTGATGTTCCACTTCCATACTTGTGGTTAATTGGTTCCTGGAAACAAAATAGTCAGATCCACTTTTCAGAACATGTGACAATAGGCTCTTTTCCGAAACCTACTATCACCATGAATGGGGAGAGTCCATATTGAACCGACTCAAGGTCTTGGTTTTCCGAGCTTGCACTTTCAACAAATTGTATTAATTCACTGACTTTTTTTAGGTAATTTATCTTTTGTATACAATTCCTAATACAATCAATAATGATACAGGCACTGTTTATTAAATATACTATGCAATTTAATTTGAGATCTTGCTAACTTAGTGGCAAAAGAAGCCATTTTTGGGGACGTGGACTTAAACTGCCTGTCTTTCCATAGATCTAACCCATTGGACTGATATAGCTTAACAATTGTATTTCAGATCTTGCCAACCTACTGTAAAAATTATTTAAATAAGTCATTTTTAGCACTTTGAATCAACCTGAGAGGCTTGTTAATTTCCAAACTAGTTCTTGACATAAAACTTTAAGTTATTACAGCGAAGTTCTAGAGCGAGGGAGTTTATTTTTCTGTTTCATGGATTCCATTGTGGAATTGCAAAGGGTCATGACTCATTACAATATATACACATTGAGAAGCTACATTCAACTCACACTCTTCAGCACAGTCAAGACTAAAGTTTGGTTGACACTGCTCTGAGACAGACGCTGTGATGATTGTCCAAAAGCATTCTTACGCAGTTACGCAGGCGACAGTGGCAAAAGCTCATGAAATGAACTGTTACTAACCTGTTAAGCTGTAGCAGTCCGCTCCTCACACGCAGGCTGCTCGCACGATGCTTGAAGGGAGGTGCTGCTCGCACGATGCTCGATGAGAGTTGTCAGCGGCTGCTTGTAGGACGCTCGACCAGAGGGAGGGAGGAGTTCTGGAATGATGAATCCGAACAATGAAATCCAACGCTGTGAGTGGAGCGCTCAGCGAACTTACAAAGGCTGTGAGTGTGTTGTTCATGGTTCAGGGTGTCGGTTTTATAACATGAAACAACGATTTTCCAAAAGCCTAGACGTTAATTAACTCTTAATTAAAGATTAAGTTCAGCGTTTAGTTAATTAAAATGTTTTTTAATGCATTAAAGGTGTGCCACGTCCCCCCTCGTCCCCCCATGTCCCCTCTCACCCCCCGTCCCCTCTCGCCCCCCAACGTCCCCCTTTCGGGAAACACCCCCTCAGGGAAGGGAAACGTTTCCCTGGCACGTCCCCTGAGTTTCCTCCATTTTGGGAGCGTGGGGAAACGTCCCTACTCGTCCCAAGTCCCGGAGCGTGGGGGAGCGAGGAAACTAGATCCCTGGGGGGGGGGGGGGGCGAGTCCCCGTGGAACACTGAGTTATCCAAGTTGACATGATAATTTGATTCGTATTATGGTTATGTGTATTGAATGTTATCAGAACCGGACCGATCATCAAACCGGTAGAACCCCTGAACGAGAACTTGTAAAAAAACCGGACCAAAAATATAGTCAACCATAAAAACATAAAATATTCAAAATTTAAAGAAAAACATATATATTCATGTGCATCCATATGAATCCAAACCATTTATACGCAAATAAACAAAAGCTCTCATTATATAGCATGTAAGGATGTACATAACCAAAATAACGTTGAGTGCAATCCATCTTTGAAATGAAAATACAAGAAAAAACTGGCCCTAGATGGCCTCTAGCATCCAAAAAAAATCATGCTACAACAAATACCTACATATCATCAAAATCTTTGCCTATATTGGGATCTTCTTCATCAACTTCACCCTCTAAGCTTTAAAATAAGATATAAAATGCTTAACATGCCAATTCAAGATTTTGTTTGAGTGAATATGGATATATTTTTAGTAGGATCATAATAGAGGAGTTTGACAAAGAATGCCACTAACATCAAGGTATAGAGGGCTTGGTGCTTTTGATTAAATACTAGTCCCATACCCACATACATGACAAAATCCAATGGAAATGTTGCAATCCCGTCAATCTTGAAATCCTGAAAAACTGTGAAGTCTACTGGATTTTGAGTGGGACCTGAAATTCTACGCTCTTCATATGAAATCCAATGAGTTTGGAAGCACTTTTAAACATCCTGAGTCATTTCATGGTAATGTCAAAAATTTAAGTAATTTGCATAGCAATAGTAGGGCGATAGGCTTGAATATTAGGCACCTACTATGGGCCAATAGCCAACTAAGAGAATAATTAAAAAAAAGCAAATCAGGTCCCATGTGCTGTGTAGTATGTGGCTTTACCAAACCACCGGTTCAGTGAAAATGGCTAGTTCTGTGCTGAACAGTCGGTTCAATGAAAATGGCCAGTTCTGTGTTGAACTGGCCAAAAGCGGTTCAGGAGGCCAATCTGAACTGGTTTTGCCCTCCAACTAATCAGATCAGTCGATTCAGAAAGGCTCGATCCAATTCTGATAACACTGATGTATTAAAGACATGATCAAAATTATATAGATGTGATGTTTGTGATTACAAATATCCAGTTATGTTTCCATAATTTTCAATCTTAAACTTATGTTTGTAGAGTTTGGTTGTGATTCGTTGGAGGGGAAATTTGATTCATTTAACTTTATAATATTGTTTTTCTTGGTGTGTTGTTTGACTAAGTTTTCTTATTGTTGTTGAAGTTAACAAATTTCTTTGTTTAAGCGTAAGGATTTGATTTCCTTTTTAAATTTTCACATATACTTATTTGATTAATTGTTGTTTTTGGATTTTTCATTAATTTTACAGTTTAAGGTATTGTAGTGGAATTCAGCTGACTCCAGTACAAAAATTTAGAGACAAACTTTGTCTGGTTGAATATTCATATCAATACGAATTGAATTCGTATTACAATTATCCAAGTTGACATGATCATTTGATTTGTATTATGATTATGCATATTAGAGACATGATTATAATTACAAAGAGGTGATGTTTGTGATTACAATCATCTTTTATATGTCCATAACATAAACGATGTTATCTCTGCCAAGAGATAAATGCATGTACAATGTAACTTAAGAGAAAAAGGTCGAACTCAGTGATTGATGACCCCATTCAATTTACAGGAAATATTGATAACACTGAACAAAATAAAATGTAATGCAATAATCTTTTTACATTTTACAATTTTGTTCCTTAGTCTTTTTCTTGTTTTTTTTTCACCGGTGAGCTAAGTCACAGGACACGTCCTTCGGGGTCTCGTGTCACGTATTTGGCGTGTTTGACACGACACGACCCATAAAACATATTAGGACATGTGTTTGCGCTGTGTCGAACATGTGCCCTAACATGTCCTCATTTTAGGACACGTGCCTCACTAAAATTCCAAAGTAACAAGCGTTGCATCTTGATTTTTTTTTCACTTTTTCTATCAATTTCGTGTTTGTTTGTGAGGCATTAGCCAACATGGATCTTAATGACCTAGTGCTAGAGCCAGCTACTTTTGATGATGAGTCTCTTGAGGGGTCATCCTCTAGACCAACAAATGCGGTAGGAGATCTTGGATTGGGCATAGAGGAGGATGAAGTAGAGTCAGATGGCAGTGGTAGTGATGGTGATTATGACACAGAGGACATGGACTAGTGAGTCATGACTAGTACCACTGATGAGCTATGATATTCCTACCTATTTTGTATCTACTCTATTTTGTATTGTAACTATTTTCCAGTGGCATTCCCTTGGTATCTATGTAATACATTTCGATTTTGATGACTTAATGAAAAATCTGCAATTTATGGTTTTATATTTAAGTTCTACTTCTAAATTTCCAATTTTATCTAATCAATCATGATATTTCTAAATTTATAGTTTCTTTTGTGCTTGAACAATTAACATGAACAATGAACATTGAATTGTGAACATCATTGATGTAGTAAAGTAATTAACTAACTAGTTCTGAAATTGCAAAATTGTAAATACTAAATTAGTAAATAGATATGATCACAATTCACATTTATAGATGTTCTAATTTCTAAAAAATATAGATCGGGCACTATATTTCAGTATTATATATATATTAAATGTGTCCCCCGTGTCTTGTTTCCTTGGTCGTTGTTTCTTGTGTCAAATACTCATATTTCTGTGTCCTTCTTGTCCCATGTCCTCGTGTCATGTGACGTAGCTGGTGAGGTATTTACTTTATCACATAGAGGATCTGAACCATTGAAGCTTGTAGATCAAGTATATTACCCAAAAATATCGATGCTTGTAGAACAACTCTCGTACATAAATATACAAATTTCGAAAAAAAAACATATATATTCATGTGTATCCATATGAATCCAAACCATTATACACAAATATACAAAGTTTCTCATACATATAGTAAGGAACGGTTTAGATAACCAAAATAACACTGAGTGCAATCCATCTCTGAACCAAAAATGCATCAACAAAAAGGCTCTAGATGGCTTTCAGAAAATCATGCTACATCAATTACCTACATACCATCAAAATTGTTGCCTATATTGGGTTTCTCATCTTCAATATCACCCTCGAAGCATTCAAATAAGATAGAAAAATCTTAACATGTCAAATTGAGACTTTGTTTTTCAGTGATGGGTATATTTTTATTAGTGTCATGACAGAGGAGTTCAACAATCAATGCCACCAACATTGAGGTACATAGAGAGTTTGATGCTCTTGAATAAATGCTAGTTCCATACCCTCATACATGACATAATCCAACGGAAATGTTGTAATCCCCCCAATCCTGAAATATTGAAGACTGTTATGTTTGCTGGATTTTGAGTGGGATCTAAAATTCTACTTTCTCCATATGAAATCCAATGATGTTTGAAGTTTGAACCGCTCTTAAACACCCTGAAACAATTAATGGCCCTAAGGTTGAATATTAGTCTGCCCCACTCATAAGGTTGAATATTAGGTTGCCCCACTCATAAATTGTTGTTTCTTTTAAAAAAATTGCATTATGAGGGTCCTTAGTTGCATTGTACGAAACCGACTAGTTCAGTACTGAAGCTGTCTCTTCTGGTTCTGTGTTACCAGTCGGACTGGTTAAGGCCTGAAAATGGGTGGACCGGCTGATTCAACTGGTTCTGGTCTTATTATGATAAAATTGCATGGGACAGTCGGTTTTTCCCATGATGGACACATTTACTTCAATATCTGATGATGCATGTACATCAACTCCTTTTCAAGGGAAGTGATATTACTTTTCCAAGTGACAACTGTAGTTTAACCTTTATTTGCTCTGTGATGTGGCTTTTCTTCACAAAGTGTTCTTTTGGTTGGATTTGATCTCTAGGCTATAGCAGCTACATCATAACTTTAATGATATTTTTTCCTCTCAGTGATGGAGTTGTAGCTGTCAGACTTCCTTCTCTTTTTGTAGTGAAGCAGTGGCGGTGCTATTTGTCCAAGGCAGTTTAGCTGTCTATATTTTTGTCAATAGTTGCTTCTCTCTCTCTCTCTCTTTGTCTTTCTGTATATATATATATATATATATGTATTGAAGGGCTCTCTGATTTTTATGACTTAATATCTTCACTAGCATTGTTGCCTTTTACTCTTCTTATTAGGATAAGTTTTCTTTCAAGTTGTGTTTTTCTAGATTAAATGGCGATGGATACCCAATCAATCTGTGTCTCTTTAGATTTATTTTGTTTCAAGTTTCTCTTGTAAGAATGGTACAACTGCAGATTGATGATGCCTTGATGTAGGAGCATACAGACTTAGCCAACAATGTGATTGTATGTTCACATGTTGTGGTTAAAATGAGATGAATTGCATTGACCTAAGTAGTCAAAGTCAGTTTTAGTAGAGAGGGTTGGATCTCTCGAAAATGATCTTTACTTCATTATTGTAATAATTAGAATATTGTATTATTTTTAGACTAAGAGATAAGTTGTTAGTATAGGTGTGTAACAAAGCTTGAAAATAGAGATTTGATTCTTAGATTGATTAAAATAGGGATCGAGTTGTTAATGCAGTTAGGATAGGATTTGATTCATAAAAGAGAAAAAGAATGTAATGGTGCATATTAGATGATTGAGAACAGAGTGTGTAAGCGAGAGCCTTGAGTGACAGAGATAGGGTTTGAGATTGAATAGAGGTCAGGAAACTGTTGTAATCGGGCCAAGAGGGCCAAGACTCTGTAATTTACATTTAATTGAATAAAGGATTAAGTGTGGTGTTGCGTGTTAATCGTGGTGCAAAAGTTCATTTATATCTGTGTATCAGTGTTCAAGACATAATCAGATATTTTCCTTTGTTTTAACACTTTATTTATAAATCACGGTCAAGTAGTGTTAAGGGTTAATATTGTGGTTAAGCACTAAAACCTTCTCTTAAACACTTTTCTTTAAACTATGAATTAAATCATGTGGGTTGTATTGGACAGGTAATATTGACGGCGGAGATCGTCCGAGCAAGTTGATAGGCGGACGACGTGATATCTGTTGGATCTGGAGGTTTGAGATCGTCCGGGCAAGTTGATAGGAAAAGTCAAGGTGCGATCGACGATGATTGGTCAGATAAAGCGGAAACCTTAGAAGGCAAACACACGTAAAGAACCTGTTTGCGCGTAGCTGATTGGTTATAAAGTTAACCAGTAGTCTAATAAAGGACTACCACCTCATTGTTCATCAACCTCTTGCGCCATTTTGGTATCAGAGCACAGAGATTAAGTTTTCTACCGTAAACATGCCACTGAGGAGAGGAGCTAGCATAGGTCGGGGGAGACTTGTAGCGAATGCAGTTCTGCTGGATGAGATCCAGAGTCTGCATACAAGGATGGAGACAATGGAGACTGCTCAGAGGAGAGCAACTGATGAAGGAGATGCCAGTGCGACAAAAGAATCTTCTGAGGAAGAAGAAGAGGTTGAAAGTGAAGCTGCCAAAGTTCTCAAGGTGTTGGCTAAAGCAAGTGGAAGACCAATGATGGAAATACCTTTGTATGATGGGAATTTCAATGTAGAAGAGTTGATGGGCTGGATCAGTTCATTGGATAAGTATTTTGACTATGAGGATGAGGTTGATGACAAAAGGAAGGTGAAATTTACAGTTACCAGATTGAAGGGTCATGCAGCGATCTGGTGGGATGAACTACAAACATCCAGAGCAAGAAAAAGGAAGTCCAAGATCAAACAATGGGATAAAATGGTAAGTAGATTGAAAGCTAAATTTATGGCAAAAGACTATCAGTTAAATATTTTCAAACAGTTACAGAATTTGAGGCAAAAAGGAATGACTGTCAAAGAATATACAAAAGAGTTTTACAAGCTGAACATTAGAGCAGGACATGTAGAGGGTGATGAAGAGAAGGTAGCCAGGTATATCAATGGCTTAAGGTATGACATACAGGATGAAATCAGCTTGCTGAGTCCGAAGACAATTGAAGATGCCTATCAAGTTGCTTTGAAGGCAGAAGAGAAGATACTGAGGAAGCAAAATCAAAGGAATAGAGGGAAGAGTTCAATAAGAGGTAGAGGAACTACCAGACCAAGATTTCAACACCATCAGAGTGAAGCAGGAAGTTCAAGTAGTAGACCACCACAGAGAGGAGACTTTAGTAGAGGAAGATTTGCACCCAGAGGAAGAGGCCGAGGAAGAGACATTCGGTGTTATACATGTGGAGAATGGGGACATGGATCATGGGACCGTCCTCATAATAAAGCAACAAATCAGAGGAATGTGAATGTGGTTGAGACAAAGGAAGAAAAACCTCAAATTGCAGACAAGAAAGAATCACCTAAAGTAGGAGAATCCTTGTTGTTGAAAAGAGTATTGCTTAAGGCAGAGAAAGAGTTTATTCAGAACTACATGCAAGTCCAAAGGAAAGTGATGCAAAGTGATAATTGACAATGGAAACACTGATAACCTTGTTTCTACAGAAATGGTGGACAAGTTAAGACTAGTGAAAACAACATACCCTACTCCTTACAAAGTATCATGGCTGCAAAAAGGACATCGGCTTATTGTGACAGAACAATGCAAGGTAGAGATACAGATTGGTTCTTATAAGGATGTGATATTGTGTGATGTAATGCCAATGGATGTATGCCACATATTGCTGGGAAGACCTTGGCAGTTTGATCGGAAAGCTATTCATGATGGGAGAAGAAATACTTACACTTTGGAGAAGGATGGAAATAAACACACACTGCTGCCATTGAAGGATGAAGCAGACAAAGAAGCGCCTGGAAACAGTGTTATGCTGATGAGTGGGAAAGAATTGCTGCAAGAAGTCAAGAAGGATGACCAGATGCATTTTGCTGTCATAGGGAGACCTAAGGTAATTTTAAGTTCCATAAACTTAGATGATTTACCTGAAGAAATCAAAATTCTGTTGAATGATTGTGCTGATATTATTGTGGATGAGTTGCCAAATGCATTACCACCAATAAGGAGTATTAGTCATCATATTGATCTAATACCTGGAGCAAGTTTGCCAAACAAAGTAGCATATAGATTAACTCCTCAAGAGAATGCAGAAGTTGGAAGACAAGTGCAAGAACTGATGGATAAGGGATTGATCAGAGAGAGTCTTAGTCCATGTGTTGTACCAACAATACTTAGTCCAAAGAAAGGTGGTGAATGGCGTATGTGTATAGATTCCAAAACCATAATCAAGATTACTATCAGGTATATATTTCCTTTACCATGCATGGATGATTTGATGGATTGTTTAAGTGGGTCAAATTATTTAACTAAGATAGATCTGAAGAGTGGATATCATCAAATAAGGATTAGAGAGGGAGATGAATGGAAGACTGCATTCAAAACAAATAGTGGGTTGTATGAGTGGTTAGTGATGCCTTTTGGACTCTCTAATGCACCTAGCACATTCATGAGATTAATGAATGAAGTCTTGAAGGAATATGCAAGCAAGTTTGTCATTGTTTATCTTGATGATATTTTAGTTTTCAGTAGGAGCAAAGAAGAACATCTGGAGCATCTTAAGTTGGTTTTAAAAACTTTGCAGAAAGAGAAATTGCTGATAAATCTGAAGAAATGTAGTTTCATGAAAGAAGAATTAGTCTATTTGGGATTTGTAGTTTCTAAAGAAGGTTTGAAAATGGATCCAGAGAAAGTCCAAGCAATTTGGAACTGGCCTACTCCAAGAAACATATTTGAGGTAAGAAGCTTTCATGGTCTTGCAAGTTTCTATAGAAAATTTATCAGAGTTTTTAGTCAGATTTGTGCACCAATGATTGAAACAATCAAAGAGACTAATCAGCCATTCAAGTGAACAGAAGCAGCAGACCGAAATTTTAAGTTGCCAAAGAAGAAAATCACAGAGAAACAAGTTTTAGCTTTACCTGATTTTGGGAAAGTTTTCCAAGTTGAAACTGATGCTAGTGGAGTTGCAATAGGAGCAGTTTTGAGCCAGGAACAGAGACCAATAGCCTACTTTAGTGAGAAACTAAATGAAGCTAAGAAGAAGTATTTTTCTTATGTAAAGAATTCTATGCTATTGTGCAAGCTGTAAAAAAATGGAGACATTATTTGCTACCAAAGGAGTTTGTATTGTATTCTTACAATCATGCATTACAATTCATAAACAACCAGCCAAAATTGAACCAGAAACATGCCAAGTGGGTAGAGTTTTTACTGAGTTATACTTTTATGATAAAACACACAAGTGGTAAGTTGAACAAAGTTGCTGATGCTTTGAGCAGGGTAAATTTCATTGTGCAAGAATTAAAAGTTGGTGTTGTAGGATTTGAAGAAATGGTTGATATGTATAAAGAGGACGCGGAATTCAAAGATATCTATGCAGTTGTACAAAATCCAATAATTCATAACAAATTGTGTATTCCCAAATGTTCTATGAAGGAAAACATAATTAAGGAGAAACATAGTGGAGGATTATCTGGTCACTTTGGACAAGACAAAACCTTTGCTCAGGTAAATGCCTTTTACTATTGGCCAAAGATGCAAATTGATGTTAAGAGATTTGTTGAGAAGTGTAGGATATGTTAGCATGCTAAAGGGAGAAGCCAAAATACAAGGTTGTACCAACCATTGCCAATACCAGACCGATCATGGGATGCAGTTGGTATGGATTTTGTTTTGGGGTTACCTAGAACTCAAAGAGGGAATGATTCCATTTATGTTGTGGTAGATAGATTTTTCAAAATGGCACATTTCATTGCATGTAAAAAGACTATTGATGCAACACATTGCTAATTTGTTTTTTCAGAATTTGTAAGGTTACATGGATTGCCTATAAGTATTGTGTTTGATAGGGATACAAAGCTTGTTGGGCATTTCCGGAGAACTCTTTGGAAGAAACTAGGTGCCAACCTTTGTTTCAGTTCAGCATATCACCCTCAAATAGATGGACAGACCGAAGTAGTAAACAAAAGCTTGGGGAACATATTGAAAAGTTTAGTGTATAACAATCCTAAGGAGTGGGATTTAGCAGTTGCTCAAGTTGACCTTGCTTATAATGACACTCCAAACCGAAGTACTGGAATGAGTCCATTTCAGATTGTTTTTGGAATGAATCCAAGAGGTGTGTATGAACTCAGAAATTTGGGTAAACAGGAGACAAGAAGTGCAAAAGCTGAAGAGTTTGCAGAGTAGATGCAGAGACTACAAGAAGATGTCAAAGATAAATTGCAGGAAAGTAGTGGCAAATACAAACAGAGAGTTGATATGAAGAGGAGAGAAAAGGAATTCCAAGTGGGAGATCTAGTGATGGTATACTTGAGAAAAGAAAGATTTCCTGTTGGGACTTATAATAAACTAAAGATGAAAAAGATAGGACCATGTAGAATTGTGCGGAAGTTTTCAACTAATGCTTATGAAATTGAATTGCCGGAAGGGGTTGGAATATCACCTATCTTCGATGTTGCAGATTTGTATCCATACAAAGAGATAGAGCTACAGAAGGAACCTGCAGGAGATGAAGTTCAAACTTTAAACTGGGAAGATCAAATGCCAAAGACAGCCAAAAAAGAGGTGGAAGCTGTTTTGGAGAAAAGAGTATCCAAAAGAACTAGAGGACATGTTTATTTTCAGTATCTAGTCAAATGTAAGGGACAACCAGTGGAGGATGCTAGTTGGTTGACAACAGCAGAGTTGTAGAAGTATGGAGTAAACCCTGAAAGTCTGAGGGATGATTCTTTTCTTCCCCGGGAGTTTGATGCAGGAGCATCCGGACTTAGCCAGCAATGTGATTGTATGTTCACATGTTGTGGCTAAAATGAGATGAATTTCATTGACCTGAGTGGTCAAAGTCAATTTTAATAGAGAGGGTTGGACCTCTCGAAAATGATCTTTACTTCATTATTGTAATAATTAGAATATTGTATTATTTTTAGACTAAGAGATAAGTTGTTAGTATAGGTGTGTAACAGAGCTTGCAAATAGAGATTTGATTGTTAGATTGATTAAAATAGGGATCGAGTTGTTAATGCAGTTAGGTTAGGATTGGCTTCATAACCGTTGTAATCGGGCTGAGAGGGCCAAGACTTTGTAATTTACATTTTATTGAATAAAGGATTAAGTGTGGTGTTGCGTGTTAATCGTGGTGCAAAAGTTCATTTATATCTGTGTATTAGCGTTCAAGACTTAATCGGGTATTTTCCTTTGTTTTAACACTTCATTTATAAATCGCGGTCAAGTAGTGTTAAGGGTTAATATTGTGGTCAAGCACTAAAACCTTCCCTTAAGTGCTTTTCTTTAAAGTATGAATTAAAGCACGTGGGTTGTATTTGATAAGCGGGAAGCGGTATCTTGCGCACCCAAAAGGAGGTAAGTGGTATTGTTCCAAGTCCGCGCGATTAGCCTTAGTGGCTGACACATGGCCGAGGAAAACCACTTTTCTCGTGCGCTCTCGATTTGATATCGACCGTGCAAGAATCCGTGCGAGATTGCGCAAAGGCCGTTCAATTGGACAGGTAATATCGACGACGGAGATCGTCCGGGCAAGTTGATAGGCGGACGGCGCGATATCCGTTGGATCTGGAGGTTTGAGATCAACGGTGCAGATTGAAGCGCTCAACCAAAAGGAAAAGTCAAGGTGGGACCGGCGGTGGTTGGTCAGATAAAGCAGAAACCTTAGAAGGCAAACACACGTAAAGAACCTGTTTGCACGCAGCTGATTGGTTATAAAGTTAATCATTAGTCTAATAAAAGACTACCACCTCATTGTTCGTCAACCTCCTACGTTATGCCTGTTTTCTCTTTTATTTTTTATTTGCTTCTTATTGGTTGGATACCAGCTTAGCCACAGACCTGTAATAACTTGTTCTGACCACAGGTTAGATGAAGAGGGCCATAATCCAGTAGATGGAGCAAAGCTTTCATGCCACTTGTAAGAAACCTGCTTATGTTGTGGCATGACAGAACATAAATATCCATAATGGATAAATAAATAAACAGATTAATATAGATGATAAACGATTATTTTCATAATGAAAAAGTAAGGTTGGTAGTTTTGGCGAATGAAGTTTTGTTCTGTTTTTCTGCTGGTTCAAGTTTCTGTATAAGTGCTGTTGCTCTTATATTTTATAGTGATTTGTGCTTTTATCTTTATATATTCTTCCCTTATTGAACTCTCCTTCACAATGCTTGAGCTTATGTGTGAATTTGTGGTCAATGTTTTGTAAATCTTATTCAACATGATGGTCACCCTTTTCACTGAATTGCATGTGAAAGTAATAAAAACAAGTATCACAATAAATGTCCTCAGCTGGTTGAAATATCTTTATCAGGTGTAGAATTCATTTACTAGTATGAGATGGATATTGGTCTGGCTTCACATTTTTCTCCTTAACTTATAAATTTTAGTTTCATAGATGTACACAGTTTTTCATTTTTTGATCTGTTAACAAGGTCATATAGACTGAACTTCAATAATTAAACTTGACATAGTTTAATATCTAAAAGTGATATTATACTGATCTATGAAAGTTGGATATATTGAACTGAAAATTGATCTACACCTGGTTTAATACCTACAGGTGAGATTCTTTTAGTTGTGCCTCTAACAAACGTCTTACTATCTGTCTCTTCATTGGCCTCATTGCTCACCGCCAATGTTGATCCTTTTGAACTGTTAACTTCTACACATGGTTACATAGAGAAGAATAACAGCTACTAATTTGAACCTATCATATGTCCATTGTGACCCATGAACTATATACAATATCTTATTTGTAATTGAATTTCTTTTATAGGATTGTCATTTTCCATGCAAGAACTAATACATTTCTTTCATTCTTTCGTATGGAGTATAGCTTGAAACATGTTTTTTTTACATGGATGTACTAATGATCAATACTGGTGCCAGAACATGGGGAAGGGCTCCAAGTTCTTCATTATGAGGTTGGGCAGAAGTATGAACCTCACTTTGACTACTTCCTTGATGAGTTCAATACCAAGAATGGGGGGCAGCGGATAGCTACACTTCTTATGTACCTGTATGCCATTCACTCTTCCTTTTACTGTAGCAGTTATTTTTTATTTGTTTGTTTGGAATCTCTTGTTTGCGATTTAAATATCTACTAGAGATTGTCTTGTACCATTCTGATATTCTAGTTGTCAATGTAGTTCGGATGTGGAAAAAGGTGGTGAGACTGTATTTCCTGCATCCAAAGTAAATAGTAGCTCCGTTCCTTGGTGGGATGAGTTATCAGAATGTGCCAAAGCTGGTATCTCTGTGAGACCAAGAATGGGAGATGCTTTACTCTTTTGGAGTATGAGACCTGATGCTGACTTGGATCCATCAAGTTTACATGGTAGGTATTTACTGGAATAGAATGCCGATTATTTGTTTTTATTACTGTTAGCAGTCACTGAAACATCTCAAGTAAATGATAAATTTCAAGGAAATATGACATCCCTAAAGAGCGTCTTCTATCAATAAAGGATGCGTATTAGGGTGCATTACTGGCTTGAACTTGTATTTGTATTATTCAATTTGGTGAGATTTTTTTTTTCGCACTTTATGCAGCTGGTTGTCCAGTCATTCAGGGTGATAAGTGGTCAGCCACAAAATGGATGCATGTTGAGGAGTACAAGGTTTGATGTGGCATTCAAAGGTAATTTCCATTTATTGCACAAGTTGGCAGCTTATTGTTTTGGCTTTACTCTGAAAAAATGACGAGTCTTCACAAAGAGAATCTACATTTTGGGACTTTTAGTGAACTAATTGCAGGGTTTTCTCACCTGGATCGGTTGTGTGCAAACAAACATATAAAGTACATGCTAAATTTCCCCCTTACCTCTTAATTATTTCTAAAGGGATGTCGATTTTAAGCAACAATAATTATAGGTTGAAGTCCAACACCAAGGGTTATTTCTTTATGTAGTTAAGTGACAGAGAGAGGAGAAAAAAATGCCAATGCTGAACAAGAGTATTTTTAGCAGTTACCTTTGGAGGTTAGCATAGACAACAACTTTTTCACGCTAGAAGTTCATCCAAAACAACAAGAAAAGTCATCTAAACGACAAAGTAAACCCGGTCAAAATGGGGTCAGCCATACCATTTTTTCCTTGGGGACTTTGAAACAATACCCAAAAAGTCCTTGAAATCTGCCCGGGATGGATTGGGAACAACTTGGAAGTTCCCAATGAAGTCCCCCAAAAAATGGGGACATTCCCAACCCTATAAAAGTCTCTACTACGCGGCAACATAGGGTACGTGGACCAATGCTTGAACGCTAATACACAGATATAAATGCTATCATGGACCAATGCTTGTATCAGTCTTCCATCAACTTTGTAAAGGCCTCCAATTCTTGATCCCAATGTTAAGGCATCCCATAAACTAGATTCCATGGGCCATGTAAGAACTTTTCATCTTATAAAAGCAACTGTCATTCCCTTGTCCTCTAAGGCAAATATAGATACCAAATTCTTTTTCAATCTCGACTCATATAAAACATCCTGTAGATGTATTGTTTCACCATAATCCAAGTGAAATGAAACAGAACCAAAGCCATTCACAAGATAGGTGGAATTGTCCCCAAGAATGATTTACAAATTTGTCTCCCTCTCAACCAAGTTTGAGAGGACTTCACAATACCTAGTGAAGTGTCTCAAGGCCCCACTATCTACCAACCAACTATCAAACGAATCCGGAGGAGAGGAACTAGAAAGGGCAGAAATAAGAAAATATTCAGATTGAGTAGCAACAATATTATTTCCATATGTTGAGTTTCTTGATCTCATTTGAGGACAATGGCTTTCTTCACGATCATCAGGAGCTTCTCTCTTTCTATCATTGAAATCATCCCTTCTTTTTCTATTGTTGAACCTGTTGTTGTTGTAGCCACGATTGTTGTTGTAGTTGGACCTTATCTTTTCAGGACAATCTCGAGCATAGTGACCATGCTTGTGGCAATTGTAGCATTCAATTCTTTTCGATCTTCTATGGGAGTCTTTAGATTCAGGGGTAGGCTTATTTGTATTAGATGATCTTCCTCTTCTTGTCTTAAGCAACAAATGCAGTGCTCTCCCCTTCTTCATGCTTTTGAATTCTCCCTCTAGATATCATCTTGGTCTCATCTCATCAAATGTCAGGAACTTGTCATTGTTGCTAATAGTTGTAATAAATGTCTCCCAAATAGGTGGAAGACCTCTAAATGCAATTAGTGCCAACTCTCTATCAAAAGTAACTTGTTCCGCAGACAACAATTGATCTTTGAGTTGGGATATCCTCATGAAGTATCACTGCACAATCTCTCCCTTATTCATCTTGATGTCCTTGTGTTGATTCTTCAAAGAAAGAATGTGACTCAAGTTGTTGACTTCGTACATCCCAACCAGCTTATCATATATTTCGTTGGACTTCTTCAATTTCGAAATATAAACAATCAAATGATCTCTCAATGAATCAATAATAATCTTCCTAACTTTGATCTCACCTTTATTGTACTTGGCTTTGATGGCAGCAAAATCATTCTTTGGAGGCTCAAGTACTTTTCCTTCAACATATTCCAAGACCATTTTCATCCAAAGTCACATCCAACCTGGTTTTCTAAACCACATAGATGAATCATTCAGCTTCTCTTCAATCTTGAAGTGTGAGGTAGACATCTTGACCAAGTCAAATAAACTTCTTCAAATCAGATTCCTTCAAAGGTGATTGCTCTTGTTTCCTTGGGCTTGTCTTAACCTGCCTCTGATACCATGTTAATTTTTCAATGTTATATGCTTAACACAGTGACTTATTACAATTCTTCTTCAATTAGTAATCATTTTATCCAGTAAAGTCAATCTTCCAACAACATTAAGCTATTGTATATAGAACAATAATCCAAATGCACAATAGAAGACAACCAAGAACTGTAGAGACAACATTTGGTCAAAGACCAGGGAAAAACCCCACAAGGGGGAAACCCTTTCCAAATTCTTCTTCTATTAGATTCTCATCAAATGTTCAGCAGAGAGATACAATGTTCAAGTAAATCCACAATGAGTCAAAGAGTCAAGTTCTTGACTAACCAAGTCAATTATCCAATATCCAATCCAAAATGAGTAAAGTAGTCAAATTTGTTAATAAGGTCAAATTCAACAGTAACAAAAGAAACCCTAACCAATCAACGGGCAACGGTCAAAACAACCTCCAAATAATTTGATCAAAGCAGTAGTCAACTCATCCTTACAAGCTCAGTCATATCTAGTCAAAACAATCAAGAAATATCCCACAGAATTCAGTCAAAGTCAAGGAGTTGACTTGCAGAAAACCTAGCCCAGAATTTGAAGTCAACATTGGCCTAAGTGCTCTGAAAAAGTTTGGTCAACCTTCCAGTCAACTCAGTCCTCCAAGTAGATCAAAAATTCAAATTCAAACCATGCTCCAAGTCCCAAAAGTCAACATTGGTCAAAGGCCCAAAACATAAGACAAATTCAGCCAACAGAAAAAGACTCTCTCCTTCACACGTGTGAAAATGAACTTGCAATTTCAGATGTAGTTAAGCCACACAAGAAAAGAAATGCTTGATGTGATGATGCCTCCAAATGATGTGACATGAGGTGTATTTATATGAGGTTGATGAGGTGGCTTTTCCTTGGCCAAGCCGACTTCTACTTTTGTGCACATTTGGATTTCACAATAAAAAAAATATTTTTTCTTCACCAAATTAAATTATTCCAAGGGCTAGTAGGGTCTCCAAATAGTGAGGAAGGCTTCCCAGAGGAGGGAATTTCTCCTTGAGTTGCCAAATTTCAACAAAAGTGAGTTAATCTAATTAAATGCAAAGTTTTTTGCAGTAGTGAATTAGATGAATCTTAGTTGTCAATCTCAAGTTAGGTAAGAGCTAATCTCAGTCATGAATTACTATGGTGATTAGGGTTATGGATTTAGTCATAACTCAAGATTATAAAAGAAAGGCTATGCTAACGGAGAAGAGACAAAATACATCTTGAGCACAACACACAGTGAGACAAAGATCTCACTAGTTGGGTGGAGAAGGACTTCCATTCAAGTGTGTTGAGTCTGAGGAAGGTGCGAGGAGCAACAAGGGAGATCCAGATCAGCCAGGATAGATGGAAGTCTAGGGCTTGATCAACTGGATTAAATCTATGTTCCTTACTGTATATTTAATTTCCACAGTGGGTCATTTTCCTAGTAAGGGAGCTTGAGTAGGTTATGTGTTATTAATGTAGAATTTTTTGATTGGGAAGAAAATTTGTGCTATTGTGTGATTGAAATTGGTTGTGTTATTTGCTTTCACTGGATATTTTTATTAATGTTAAGATCCCAATCGTGCTTTTCTTCATTAGATTTGAAATAATCTTCTAGGTAATAAGTTTGCTAGGTTATTGGGTTTAGAATTTAACATGTTCAGTCAAGGAACCATGTTTTTCAAATTTGTTGATGCATTTTGATAAGGTGAAAGATGCTAACCTATTATTTCAGCTTTGGGATGAGATTGTTATGTTGATGGGAGAAACAAATGTCATTTAGAGCATCACTACTAAGGTCTCTAACTATGTTCTTGTTGGTAAAATGTTAGAGTCCAAATACAAGATCATATTTTGGACCCCATGAGCTACACATTGCATAGAGTCATAGACCTCATGCTTGATGACATAGGGAAACAAGATTAGATCAAGAACACTATAGAGCATGCCAAATGCGTAACAATATACATCTAGAACCACTCAAAGGTATTGAACCTAATGAGGAAAAACAATGGGGGAAAGGACTTTGTTAGGTTTGTCATCACGAGATTTACAACTCACTTCCTCACATTGCAATCTCTCCATTCGGAAGTATAAAACTTCTGAAAAATGTTTTCTAGTGATGAATGGAGTGGATCTTAGTGGGCTTGCAAGCAAGATGCAAAAGAACCAAAAATAAAGTTTTTGATAACACTTTGTGGAAAAAAGTATTTGAGATTGTGAAAATTGGAAAACCACTTGTTAAGGTGATATAGTTGGTGGGATGGAGGAAAAATGGTCATGGGTTACATCCATGAGGCTATGGATCAAGCAAAAGAGCATATAAGGATAAGCTACAAATGTAGATTAGCTAAGTACAAGCCTATTCGGGAGATCGTTAGTAACAAATGAAATAATCAACTCCATTGTCCTATGTTACATCCATGAGGCTATGGATCAAACGAAAGAGCATATAAGGACAAGCTACAAATGTAGATTAGCTAAGTACGAGCCTATTCGGGAGATCATTAGTAACAAATGAAATAATCAACTCCATTGTCCTATGTTACATCCATGAGGCTATGCATCAAACAAAAGAGCATATAAGGACAAGCTACAAATGTAGATTAGCTAAGTACGAGCCTATTCGGGAGATCATTAGTAACAAATGAAATAATCAACTCCATTGTCCTATACAGATAGGTTGGTATTTCTTGAACCCGAGATATCCTTACAAAGCTTAGTTAGGATAAGACCAAATTGAAGAGGTAAAAGATAGATTGTACAAGTGCTTGGAGTGCATTGTCCTTGATGAGGAAGAGTAGTTTGAAGTACCTTGGAATACCAGTGCTTTCACTAGAACCATGGGTGTCTTTGGCAAAAACTTACCAAAAGGTTGCAAGAGTTGTGGACCAACTAGTTTAGCAATTCCAAAGTTTCTTTTGATTAATTGTTTAATCTTTAAATATTTGATTTTTTAGCCAAAGCCAAAATCTAATTTGTTGAACTAACATTATCTTTGTGGCACATTGGTGGGATTCATTTGGCAACTAATGCCCTCAATTGCAAAATTTTATAGTTCGAGTCTCAAGCCAAACATACAATGCTTTTAGGTGTGAGCACAAATGGTTTCTCTTTGAGTGGATTCACATGAGGAAGAGAAACTATTTGGAGCAAAAATGTTTAAATGACCTTGTTTTCGTGTAGTACAACCTTTGTCTAAGGTACAATTAGTTGCTGAAAAGATCCGGTATATATTCCTTTGTGTTGAATGATATTGATCTTACCTCAAAATGGGTGGAGGAGTTTCATCGATCAGATTTCGATCCTCATTTTGATATTGATGACCTAAAGTTGGGGGGGGGGGATTAGTTTGGATTTGGATCCACTAGCAAGAGCTAATGTAGCACAAGCCATGACACACACACAAGCACTAGTCATGTAACTCAACAAACTTGTGCTTTTACTAGTATTACTCCAACGATAACAGTGACAAATGTCCCTATGGAGTCTAAAGACTTTGAGCTAGAGGATGATTTTGTAGCTCTTACAAAGGGTCACATTTCTAGCAGTGATGATGAGTTTGATGATTGATCATGTTGTTCAATGATATATACTATGTATTATGTAGTAGGTCAATACCTTTTATCATGTTTTCTAGATTCTAGAGGCCATTTAGAGCCTTGTTGATAATGTATTTTTCAGCTGGTATGTATTGCAGTTTGTGCAATTATGATCTATTCACGCTTACATGGTACATAAGTATATATTTCCATCAAAAATGGTATGGCTGACCCCATTTTGACCGGGTTTACTTTGTTGTTTAGATGACTTTTCTTGTTGTTTTGGATGAACTTCTAGCGTGAAAAAGTTGTTGTCTATGCTAACCTCCAAAGGTAACTGCTAAAAATACTCTTGTTCAGCATTGGCATTTTTTTCTCCTCTCTCTGTCACTTAACTACATAAAGAAATAACCCTTGGTGTTGGACTTCAACCTATAATTATTGTTGCTTAAAATCGACATCCCTTTAGAAATAATTAAGAAGTCTACGAACCTTTACTTCATGTGGTATGAATCCTGGACATAGTTATTGTTGATGAAAACCTTCTAGTGTTGTCCTAAAGGTGAAGTAGATCGTCTTTGAGACTGTTCCTATGTGGTGCATTTAACAAGTTTCTAAACCCACTCCTATCATACAAAAAAATTGTTGAATTGTGTTGATCATTGTTTGCAAGGAATTGTTGGGTTATTGCTTTGTTGCGTGTTGTCCTAGCAGCCACATATTTTTTCCCTCAGACAATGAAGGTTGTATGGATGTTTATTTGTGAATACAACCTCTTATGTGAAGTAAAGGTTGTCAACAATGACTCATTTGAGCGCATTTCCTCTTAAGACTGATGTTTCCAAAAGTGTTCTTTGCACTTACTTTGTCCAAGAATAACAAACTAGGATTCAAGATTGATTTACATGTCAGACTGATGTAAAGAAACCATACTATGTTTAAGGCTCTAACACACTTTGCAACTTTGTTAACCATGCCAAGGAAGTTGAATTTGTTTAACTTGGCCATATTAGTAGCAATGACTGTAAGAACGACCCTTTTTGCTTTCACGGGATTAGAAAAATATCTAGTTTGGTTGACTAGTCAAACTTGGCGTTTATTTGACAAACCTGACAACAAAGAGGATCAATTTTAGGTGTTGAGATTGGCAATATTAGGAATTTGAGCCAAGGTTTGATTTTGACAAAATTAGCATGGTTGTCAATTGGCATACTAAGGTGAATTAGTTTACATGAAAGAATGTCAACAAAGAATAGTAAAATTGAATTTGCTTTTGGATTTGACCAAAAATAGCAAGCAAAACAACTGCTATAATAATTCAACCCAGGTTTTTGATTTTACATTTATGGCAAGACAAATTAGGTCTTTGAAAGGTTAAAGTAGCAAGAGTTAATGTTTTAGCTCTAGGCCATTTGGACCATCATATAGATGGATACCCTCCAACTAACTACCATGTGTCACACTAAGAGAATAGTTCACTTGCTCAACACTGATCTTGATTCATCATCCTTCAACTAAAAACTTAAACTTGAGTTTTAAATCTGAGATTATGTATCTGGTTTTTGTAATTATTAATATGAATTTTGAATTTCTTTGCTAGTTCAATGTTTATAATTTTATTGCAATGATGTATTTATTATTTATGGTTTATCTTTATGCACATGGTGAATTTAAAATAATAATAAAAATATTTGTTATTTTACAATATATATATTGCTTTTTTTTGTTGTCCCTTGGAAAATTTGGGGGTGCGCTCTAGCTGTACCGAAACTCATCCACTCGTCCCCGTTGTCCCCTTGTCTCGAAAGGCAGTGCAACATAGGTTATGGGTGCATTAGTTAAGTTGAATGGCATGACTAAGCATTCAAACATTCATTCCTTTGACTTGAATGTTGTCTTCCTCATATCAACTAGTTCAATTGGCACTTAGATAGATCTTTGACTTAGATATATCTTTGTTAGTTGGTATAGCTCGGATAGGGGTTCTAGTCTCAAATTATGTCTATGAGGCTAGGGAACATATTTTCTCCAATACCCATAAAAGGTTTCACGAGAAAAAGCCTTGATTAGATTTAATTAAGCAATTAATTAATTTTCTTAAGTCTAACTTGGGGAAATAAGCTTAATTAATCATTGTTAATTGGGGTAAATCGATTTTCCTCTAAAGACTTCCGGAAAATCACATGGAGTCAAGATGATCCTAGTCATCGATTTTGATTAGATCATGGTTGTTGATTTTTCAACGAGAGATTATAAGAGGAAATCGATGGGCATTTGGAGAGCAATGAAGGAGACATAAAATTGCAGTGAGAGCAAGGGCGCAGAGGCAGTGTAGGGATACTAGCAGAGGGGTTTCAACAGAGAATTTGGGAGAAGGTTTCCGGAGGAGATTTCCACAGAGATTTCTAGTATACTCAGAGTCAAAGAGATGTTTAATTTATCTGCAGAAGGAGGACTGAGCAAGCAATGCGAATTGCTAGAGCAGTAATTCCATTTCTAGTTGTCAGAATAATTACCAAAGGAGGTGCGAGTAGCTTCGGTGGACAAGGGTGTTTGAAAATCAAAGGCAATGTAGTTATATGATGATTTTCCTTATCTTGATAATTATTTGTGAACTTGTTGGCTTCTTATTATTTCTTTTGTGTTCATTTCATAGTTTTAAAACTCGGACTCGGAACTGCCTGAGGGTCAACTACGACTGGGTATCGGCTCGGACTAGTTGACTCCAATGACTCAGTTTTTGTAAAAACGACATTAAATATTTAATTTTTTTATGAAAAGACATTTTTAAAGATTTTCATTCATGTTTCCAAACTCAAAATGGCACCCTGTGCACTGTCCGATACATGTAATATATAGAGATCAGAACAAAAACACATAACTAAGGAGGCTCTAAATGACCTCTACAACAAAACAATACAACTACAAGACTACAAATCACTAATACAAAATACTATCTAGTGATCACTAGTCACTACTGCTAGAGAAGGCAACATCTTCTGGCTCAGACTCTGAATCAGAGCCAAACCTCCTCAATGTTGGTCCAAAAACCAACTCCAATTGCTCACAAACTCCTCACAAATGCTCACACAAATGCAACGAGATAGTTGTGAGGAAATATGATGGAGTTGGGTCACCTTTATAGGCATGGAAGATGGGCAGAGGGGCTAGGAAATAGTTTAAACAAAAAAATGATTTCCAGTCTGCCCAGCCCGACTTTTTTTCCCGTCGCCAAGGTCCGCTGGTTTAAGTCGGGCTCAATCGGTCATATCAACCACTGAACCGGATAATTGACCTAGTCGGTCTGGACAGGGTCTGGCTCGGTCAACCAGGCTGAATCTGAGTCAGATCAACCTAGTTTTGCAGTAGTAGGAATTAACTATGAGAACCATAAACTTCCCAATTTGTGCAATGAACTTCTTACATTGCTTAGCATTGATCAAAGAGATTGTGATAAAAGGTGCTATCTTTGGAATCTTGTAGCACTGATCTCCTAAGTTGATGATGACACTGCATGGTATAGATTGGTAAGCAACATATCACATTCACATATATGGATGACGAAGCAACAAATCATTGGGCTTTAAGGGAGCCATATCACAAAATACCTCACATTTGAAGTGCTTGATGCCATATGACAAACATTGTTGGATTATGTGGAGGTCCCATACCTACAACAAATTGATAGTGTAAGTTGAGGGTGAGCCTGTACTGGCAACTTCATCTTCTTGACCACATTTGTGGAGGTCAAATTCTCTTGATTGTTGTTATCCATGATGAAATGCAGAGTAGTGCCCTTGACCTAAATTTGTGAATTGAGGAAGCACTCTTGTCCCTATGGCTACCTCAGTTCCTCTACATGTACTTGCATTGTGGCCACACATGTTGTTTGAATTTGCATCAATGCTCTTCTTTTATTTGTCCCCTGTCAGTGGCGATGTCAACACAGATTTAGAGGGTTGCAACACTCCCTTCAGTGACATTTTCCTTTGTGAATGTTCCACCTATTTGTGTCTTTCTTTGCCTTTTTGTCTAAAGGAGTCTTCTTTATAGGAGGCTTAGTTTGATGACCTTTTTTGTTAGTTGATGTCCTTGTCTTGCTTTTTGTGGTGGAAATTTTGATTGCCTTTTTCTCTCTTTAATTGTGGCTTGTTTGGAGGATCAAACTCCTTATCCTTGTGCTTGATTTTTTCTTCAATTTTGACTCGTAGTGATTTGATAAGTATTAATTTCATCTCAGTTTGGGTGTGCTTGTGTAGACCATTGTTGTACATGAGGACCTAATGCCTCTCAATATTCCTAAGTTTTAAGGGCAAAGCATGGAAGGTATCTATGTATGCTTGCTTAGATTGGTTTTAACCCTAGTGGAGTTGTGTTAACTTAAATGTAATTCCTCATAGGGTTGTATTATTCAAAAACATTTACAAAATTCCCTAATTGGGTTCTTCAAGAAGGCCAAATAGGGGGCTTTGTTTAGCTCATTTATAACTTGTGAAAAAAACAATTGTTACCGCACCAAACTTTGATAAAGGGATTTGTTGATGATATAGCAGCAGACAGATTTTTGCATGGGCTTGGTGTCAAACATGCAAGATTGGTCCAAGACTCTCTATGTACTTTCTCATGTTAAGTGACTTTTATGATTTCTTTCCTAAGTCTAACTTAATAAAAAACACATTGATTAATTAATTAATTCAAGTTGACTATTGGGCTAAACTTTTCTAAGGAAAAGTGATTTAATCACTTTAGTTAATTAGATCTATTCTTTTTTGTTCATCTGAGTGGGTTAGGATTTAATCGTAGGTATCCATCACCTTGGAGATTGAGGGTTAGGGTTTTGGCTCATTGATAACTAGTAAAGAGAGATTAAGGGAGGAGAAATACGCATTGAATCATTAAGAGAGCGAATTTTTCAAGAGGAGTGAGAGACTCAAGACCGAAGAAAAGGAAAAGTGTGCAGTGAGGAGATTCTGATGAAAAGAATTTTAAGGGGCTAAGATCTTGGAGAGAGGAGGCTGAGACTTCTAGCTGAAGTCTTGCGCGGTGGACTGCATGGCGTAGGTGAAGGGTGGGTTTCTTCCAGTGTGCAAGGGCTCATAGGCTAGGAGAAAGGAGGTAGATTTATAGGTTGGAGAAGCAGAAAATTTTCAGGGCCAAATTTTTCAAGAGGCAAAAATATTTAAGTGGTTGAAATTTCCAAGTCCTTTTTTGCTATATTTCCTGTGTATTTTCCTGAGTAATAAAAGTGAAGGAGAATTTGGAAGGAGAAAAAATTTGCTTGCTTTGTGACTGATTTTCTGTCTAATTTTTTGTTGCAATGGGACCATTGTATTGTTATTCGATAGTTTTTTAGAAAAATATTTATTGGGTGAATATATTTTTTGGGCATTAAATAAATTGCTAGGAATTTAAATCAGATTTGGTATTGGAAAATTTAACATGGCATCAAGGCAATAAACCTTTAAGTGAGTGAAAGCTCGATTTGTCACGGGTTCAACAAAATAATTGCAGCAGCAATATTTTTTCCCAGGTTGAGTATTTGATTTGGAGGTTGAAAGGATGGATGTAACTTGATTGAGATTTGAAAACCAACTAGAGGGTGCATCCAACTATCGTCCTTGGAAGGAGAGGATATCATTGGTGTTGATTGAGAATGGGAGATCAACATGTCACCCCTCCCGATCCTAGCTTACTGGCCATCCATTACCAAAAGGATGTGAGAGCTAGAAGGATTATTCTGAATGTGGTGAAGGATGATGTAATCCCTCATCTTTCCAGAAAGAAGATTGCCAGGGACATGTCAGAGACTTTAGCAATATTATGTCAGAGTGATACCCATAATAGGAAGATGGTGCTAAAGGAGAAACTTAGGAGCACCAAGATTTCCAAATTAGATACTGTAGCATCTTATCTCACAAGGATCTCCCAAGTTCATGATGAGTGGGCTACAATTGGGGAAGTCGTGTAAGATCAAGAATTGGTGGAGATGACCCTAAATGGCTTCACTAAGCCATAGGCTCCCTTGATTAAAGGCATTGTGGCATGTGAGAACCTATGTTACTGGGGGAGACTGTGGAATGATTTCATCCAAGAGGATATTCGAGAAGAATCTCTACAGGTTGGCCAACACAAGGGTGATGATGAGAACCTTGCCTTTGTCAATCAAGCAAGGAAGGGCAAGGGGAAGGCCAAGAAGAATTTTGGAGGAGAAGCTACCTCAGGAGCTGAAAAGGAGAGACATGGGCAAAGTAAAATACTTTGCATGTCATAAGTTTGGCCATTATGCAAGTCAATGTCTGAACAAGAAGGGGGGAAAATGGAAGGCATAGATTGCAACTTGAACAAATTCAGTGAGTTTGCCACCAAATTCAAGGATCTCTCATTGGTGTATTGTCTTTTCGATACCATAGCCAAGGGTGAATGGTTCGTGGATAGTGGTGCTTCTTGTCATATGACGAGATCACAGGAGTTGTTCACTAGTATTTCGAGGGTGACTCAGAGCTACATGTGGAACTTGGGAACAATGCTAGGTGTGCAGTAGAGGGGGTTGGGTCTATTCAATTTTAGTTAAAGCAAGGAGAGTCTTTGGAGGTGACAGAGGTACTATATGTTCCAGGGTTGACCAAGAAACTTCTAGTAGTCCCAATCATTAAGGACAAGGGGTATGAGGTTTATTCTGAGATGGGTATGTACTTGTCAGGCAAGAGCTTCTAGTTCAAGCACAAGACGACTGATTGAGCACAAAGAAGGGAACTTGTACACGTTGAAGGGTTAGCTTGTATGCGTCGTGGTCCATGACAGTGATAGTTTGTGCGAGTTATGGCATAGGAGAATGGGTCACTTGCAAGACAAAGCTTAACATATATTGAGGGAAATTGTGATTGGTATTCTAGACTCTGGAGTTCAGTGTAGAGTAGTAGGGTGTGTGCAAGGGTCGCACTCTTGGCACGTATGCCAAGATGACCTTTCCTAGCAGTAGGTCCAAGGGCATATTAGATCCAATACGTTCAGATGTGTGTGGTCTTATATCAATGTCATCCTTGAGTGGGTACAACTATTATGTGACGTTCATTAATGATTTGTCCAAGAAGATGTGGTTCTATTTCATGAAGGCCAAGGATGAGGTCTTGAGTCAGTTTTGGGATTCTAAGGCTCTCATAGAGAACTAGATTGGAGGAAGGTCAAAGTTTTGAGGTTTGACAATGGGGGTGAGTATACCTCTAATGAATTCAAGAATTTCTGCAGGGAGGTTGGAGTCAAGAAGGAGATGATAGTGCCTTACAACCCATAGCAAAATGGGGTTGTGGAGAGGAAGAATAGGGCCATCATCAAAGTTGCCACAACAATGATCTATGATCAGGATATGCTCATGTTTCTATGGGTAGAGGCTTGCAACATGACAATGTATATTCAAAACCATAGTCCTTGTAAGGTATTGGGGCACAAGACTCCTGAGAAGGCATTCGTAGGGGTGAAACCAAAGGTTGCGCAGTTTCGTACCTTCGAGTGTCCAATATATATACCTTTAGAGAAAAGGATGAAATTAGAGCTCTACAAAAGGGCATCTTTGTGGGTCACAACAAGACTTCAAAGGCACACAAAGTGTGCATTCATTCACAGGGGAAGACTGTGGTAAGAAAGGATGTTAGGTTCAAGGACAATCGAGCCTTTAAGAAGGCACATGAAGCCATTTTAGTAGTGGCAAAGGATAGGGAGTACGAGGCTTTGAATATTGAGGAGAGGCTAGCACCACCATTAGCTATGACTCAGTTTTCAAATAAAGAGGAGTTGGAGGTTCCATCTAGTTCTATCAGGAGTAGGCCAAGATGGCTTGAGTAGACATCGAGAGATGCTCAGGAACATGTGGAGGCTTCTAGGAGGACTTTCAGGGAAAGCAGACCACCATAGAAATTTTCCAGTTATTTGGCGCTTATGAGTGACATAATGATTTTAAGTCTTCCAATTTCGAAGAGGATGTAGATTAGCAAGTTTGGAGGGTTGCCATGGTGGAAGAGTATGCCTTCATCACGAAAAATGATGTGTGGGACATTGTACCCAAGCTAGAGGGGAAATTAGTGGTTAGCTCCAAATGGATCTACAAAATCAAGTATATTGCGAATGGTAGCATTGAAAACTTAAAAGTACAAAGCGAGGCTCGTGGCCAAAGATTTTTCTCGGGAGGAGGTAGTGGATTATGAGGAGACATTTGCTCCAGACGCCAGGAATATTTATATTAGGGTTGTTATATCTATTGCTTAATAGATGGGGTGGAGGATACATTAGATAGATGTGAAGACAACCTTCCTCAATGCAGCGATCGAGAATGTGTACATTGAGCAGCCTTAGGGCTTTGAGGTGCATGGGAGAGATTCTCATGTATGTAGGTTGAAGAAGGTACTATACCAACTTAAGCAGGCACCAAGGACATGGTACTCAAGGTTTGATGGGTATCTACTAGGCATGGGCTTCACTAAGAGTGAGGCAGATCACAACCTGTACTATGCACTAGTTGGTGATGATCCACTCATCCTTGTTCTTTATGTGGATGACCTCTTTCTTACACGGTCAGAGAAGCTCATAGAGATGTGCAAGCAAGATCTTGCTTCGAAGTTTGAGATGGACATCAGCATGATGCACTTTTATCGTATTGGAGGTGTGGCTGCAGACATGTGAGATTTTCCTGAACAAGGAAAATATGCAGTTGGTATCTTGAGGAGATTTAGGATGTTGAATTGTAGACCTATGTCTAGACTCTACACCCATGATTACTAACCTGATAAAGTTAAATGGTTTGAGTTAGAGTTGGTGAATCCCACATTGTACAAAGAGTTGATTGGTTCTTTGATGTATTGGGTCAACGCTAGGCCAAATAGAGGCTTTGTTGTGAGTACTCAGCCAATTTATGGTGGAATCACAGAGGGTGCATTGGGTTGTAAGAAAGGATGTGCTTAGGCATTCATGAGGTACATTGGGGTATGGGTGAAGGTATGTTAGGAGTGGTGGAGTGCTCATAGAGAAGCTCAAAGAGATATGAAAGCAAGCTCTTGCTTCGAAGTGTGAGACGGACATTAGCGTGATGCACTTTTCTCGTATTATTGGTGTGGCCGTAGACAAGTGAGATTTTCTTGGACAAGTAAAATATGTAGTTAGTATCTTAGAGGAGATTAAGGATGGTTGATTGTAGACCTATGTCTAGACTCTACACCCATGATTACTAACTTGATGAAGTTAAATGGTTCTGAGTTAGAGTTGGTGAATCCCACATTGTACAAAAATTTGATTGGTTCTTTGATGTATTGGGTCAACACTAGGCCAAATATATGCTTTGTTGTGATTATTCTCAACCAGTTTATGGTGGAACCACAAAGGGTGCATTGGGTTGCAGGAAAGCATGTGCTTAGGTATCTATGAGGTACATTGGAGTGGGCGAAAATATGTCAAGAGTGGTGGAGTGCATTTGCAGAACTATACAGACTCAGATTTGGCCAGGGGTGTAGTGGACAGGAAGAGAACCTCAGGGTGTTGCTTCAATTTGGGGTCAACAGTGATATGGTGGTTTAGTTGGAAGCAATCTTTCGTGGTACTCAATTTAGTAGAGTTAAAGTACATGGTAGCAAATTTGGCAAGTTGTGATGCCATTTGGCTTTGCAGGGTGCTCACAGGGTTATTTGGTCTTGAGTTGGATCCAACTATGATTCTCTACGATAATTGGAGTTCCATCAAACTCTCGAAGAATCGAGTGTTTCATGATAGGTCCAAACATATAGAGATCAAATATCACTTCATTAGAGATAGGGTTCGGAGGGGAGTTGCAAAGCTCCAGTATATCTCCATAGATATTCTCACCAAGCCTCTGGTGAAGGGAAAGTTTGTCTCCTACAGGGATAAGCTAGGGTTGGTGCAGATACTTTCCTTGCTAGGAGGGAGTATTGATGTTATAGCATTGTACAGGGACTGCTGCATAGGCTAGTTGTCAAGCATGCATGAGTGGTCTCATGTTGAGTAAGTGACTTTTATGATTTTTTTCTCAAGTCTAACTTAGGAAAAAGCACATTGACTAATCAATTAATTAATGTTGTCTATTGGATACAGTTATTTAATCACTTTAGTGAATTAGATCTAATCTCTACCGTTGATCTAAGTGGGTTAGGATTTAATCATAGCCTTCCATCACTTTGGAGATTGAGGGTTAGGGGTTTGGCTTAATAATAATTATAAAAGAGAGCCTAAGGGAGGAGAAAGACACATTGAATCATTGAGAGAGTGAATTTCTCAAAAGAGAGATTCAAGACTGAAGAGAGAAAAGTGTGCAGCAAGGAGATTTCAGTGAGAAGAATTTGAAGGGGCCAAGATCTTGGAGAGAGGAGACCAAGACTTCTAACAAGAGGTTTGCACAAGGGGTGCTGTACGGCCTAGGTGAAGGGTGAGTTTCTTCCCAGTGCACAAGGGGCCATAGAAGACTGATTTACACTTTGGAGAAACTGAAAATTGTAGGTTCTATTTTACTGTATTTTCTAAGGGTCATTTTCCTTGTTAAGGGAGCCCTTAATTTTACTGTAATTTTCCTTGTTAAGGAGAATTTGGAGGGAGAAAAGTTTTTCCATGTTTGTGACTAATTTTTATTTAAATTCCCCTGCAAATTATTTAAGTTAAAATACCAGTGTATTTTTATTCAACAGTTTTTCAAAAAGATAATTCACTGGGTGAAAACATTTCTGGACATAAAATAAATTGCTAGGAATTTAAATCAAATCTGGTATTGGAAAATTAACAGTATCATGTTCAAATGGACAACTGTGATCTTTTCCTTATTTGGAAAACTATTCAGAGAGAAGTGCCCTTCTAGCTGATTAAAAAGCCCTCTTAAGGTGTTTTCATGTTTCTTTCTTTTGAACAACATAATGTCAAATTTTGCTTTTGCCTTGAGTGGTGTCTATCCTTTGAGGGGTTGGCCTCTTGAAGAAGATGCACCTACGATGGGGATTTGTTGCAAAATTTGAGTGAATTTATTGGTTTATTGTACTACTAGTCTATGGCTAAGGCCAACTGAGTCAACTTTGATATGTAGGCTCAATAACCCTCTTGGGAGTGTGCCTTACTTATGTGGCCCCCTAAGTCCTCTTGCAAGCATGGCCTACTTGAGTTGTGAATAAATGAATCTCATTTGTAATATCATCTCGTGTGATCATGTGATCTTGGGATCATTATTTAGCCTATGGGAATCATTCTTTTTACAAGTGATTTAAATTCTACAGGTACTATATCTTTATCACTCTTGTTCTGTGGATTTTTTTTCTCTCCCTTGTTCATCTTTTGACAGCTCTAGCATGTTTGTTTAGTGCTGTTTTGTCATTTACTTTTGGAGGCTTTAGCATCAGTGGTTGGGTTCCATTTGATCCCCTCATTCTCTTGTGATCTCAACAAAGATATATAATTGGTGAGGAATCACCAATGCATTTAGTTGCTGAATTGCATTTTCATGCTTAACAGGTCATTAAAATATTGTTTCCCGTTTCACAAGGAATTTATGGGCTTTGTATTGAAAAATCCTTTTACAAATTTTTGATAGTAGTTAAGGACCCTTGAATAGGGAAAATTTTAAGGATGAAAAATTATCTTGAAGTTTAAAAACATTTGCGAATCTCACTAGTCCCTAATATGCAAACTATAAAATGTTTATTCATGTGTTTGCAAATTTTTTCAAATTTATAATGATTTTATATATATTCTCTATAATGTTGGCGATTTTTAAGGTAAACTAATTTTATATTCTAAAATTTGGGCAAACAATATTTTATAAAAAATGGAAATTGGCGAATCTTTTTTTTTGGAAAAATCATGGAAAATTAGCCCACCCACGAATATTAGCCACTAAAATTTTCCATGCGGTCCTTGAATCTCAGAGATTCTTGGAATGGGATGTTCCAAAATGGCTATGGATCCATAGAGTTTTGTCTATGGTGATGTGGACTAAGTGTTGCTTCCTCCTTTTGTAGAGCTTGTCTTGAATTTAATTTGCATACAACATGTTCTCACTTCTCTCATGACAGTTTGAGCTTCATATGGTTTTCATGCTCCTTTCCTGATTTGCAATAGACTAAAATTTGATCCAAGGATATAAGGACAGATTTCTCCCAAGGATAGAAATGAGTGGCAACATACTCTAAAACTACTGTTACGGACGTTATTTTCCTTGACTTTGATATCACTATCGGGTCCTCAATTCATTCATGGAATAGACCCTTATTCTGTTTGTTTATTGGTCCATGCTCAAATTGCAAGAAGGGGTCACTTACTATGTGGAGAACAAAGTTCAGATCTTGTGGACACCTTTCTCACAATTCTCTAATGTGGTGCCTGGCAATAAATAAATATTAACTTTTGCACCAAATAGATAGGAAGCGTTCACAACGGTGTCATTCAACTACATTTAGTCTAATATGCTATCTAACACGAGTGCTTTCCTTAGAGAAACACTGGGCCTTACAATACCTTATTAAGCAAGTCTTACAGCTAGTCTTTAACTCCCGATAGTTTTGATGGTGACATTCAAGTGTGGTTCTCTCAGAACTAAATATATTGGGTAATCAAATCACAATGCAGGCAGTTCCATTGGCATTAAGTATGCTGATTGGACAAACCAAAGCTACATATCGATAGCTATTTGTTATATCACCATAGAGATTATAACTTTTTGGTTTTGTACACTTCAAAGTTCAAAGTCATGCAATATTGATACCGGAAGTTCAATTCAAAGCATGCTATCATGTGCCTCACATTTGAAAAATATTATAGGGAGGATTCTGCGGGATAATATCAGAAAACACGCTTGCTTTCATTCAACTTTTGTTCTGTCTTGTTTGATATTCTATAATTTGTTCTCATAATATCATGCCTTGGAAAGGTTCACAATATCTTTATTTATTTCATGTACTGCAAGTTCCTTTTCTTGTGTCATTGACATGGTCATCCTGATTTAACATGTGGTAATTTGTAGGTGTTGAGTATTGAAGCATTTGCAAGAATTCTTCACCATCAATACAAATTATTGAAAATATTCTGGAAATATCCGTTACCTCCTCTATAATTTGGACAAAATATGGAGCTGAGCTCAAATTATGTTGTACAGTTTTGACTAGAATTAAGGTGATCAAGTGGTCCATAGATGCAGAGTTGGGATCAACTTTTGAGGCGAAGTATTTTTTTTATGGTAAACATTCTATGTCTAAATCATCTCATCGAGCGAAGGAATTGGGCTACTCGTGCTGATAATACTTCAGTTTTGGAGATATCATTACTTTTAATTAATTGTGCAAGAATATAATGTCAAAACTTATCACAGATCCTAGTATTACAACCTAAGGCAGCTCTTCTTGTCTATCATGAAAAACTTTGGGCACAGGGATTTCCATCATTATGGCATGTTCTTTTTTCCATCTTTGTTTCTGCTACACATGAAAACTAGAACCTAAATTTAGATGCTTATAAATAATGGCTTAAAATCCAAGATTTGGTTTTATCTATTTATATTGAAATTGTATGTATGTATTTTGTATTGTGAAGCCATATTAAAAGCAAAAGTAACGTGTTATTGATGTAAAGCAAAACCTTTTAAGTTCAAATCTTGCTAGCAGAAGTGAATGTGCTGTTTTTGACTCGAACCGTTTAGTAAAACTGAGAATTAAGAATTGATGGATTGCGTTGATACAATTTTTGTTTGGATATGACTAATATACTATATATAATCAAATACACTGAGCTTATGGGATGTAAGTGAAATTGCTACGTTTATCAAGAATTTATAGGGGTCATTTTATCTCTTCAAGGTTGATTTTCTTGAGACAAGTCTTGTAAATTGAACAAGAAACATATCCATTTAATGCATGTCATCTGAGAAATCGAAAAGGCATATTTGAGATGTCTGGATAAAATTAACATTAGCAGCGGGAAAATTTTAAGGACTGAAAATTTTCTTGAAATTTAAAAACATTGGCGAATCTCTCTAGTCCTTAATATACAAACAATAAAATGTTTATTGATGTATTTGTAAAATTATTCAAATTTATAATGATTTTATATATACTCTCTATATAATGTTGGCGATTTTTAAGGTAAAATAATTTATATTTTAAAATTTGAGCGAATCATTTTTTATAAAAATGGAAATTGGGGAATTTTTTTTTTTTGGAAAACGCATGAAAAATTAGCCCCTGCGAATATTAACCCCTAAAATTTTCCATGGTTAGTATCCATTAATGGTTTTGAAATTTGAGGCTCATCATGTGAATATTAACCCCTAAAATTTTCCATGGTTAGCATCCATTAATGGTTTTGAAATTTGAGGCTCATCATGTCATTGCGGATGAAGCAAAGTATGAACTTGTTCTAAGTGAGCGTTATGGATGTGTTCCAAGACAATGCAGACAAAAGCCATCACAAAGCCATCACAACGGAACATCCAGAGTGGCAGTCATTTCTTAATTATAATCGCTTAATCATGAAGGATACGTAAATGGATGTGTTCCAAGACAATGTAGACAAAAGTCATGACAACGGAACATCCAGAGCACCAGTCATTTCTTAATTATAATCGCTTAATCATGAAGGATACATAAGTCGTTTTGAAGTAGGCTCGTCATATCATTGTGTGTGGAGCAACGTATAAACTTGTTCTAAGTGAGCTTTATGGATGTGTTCCAAGATAATGTAGGCAAAAGCCATGGCAACAGAACATATAGTGGCAATCATTTCTTAATCATAACAGCTCAATCGTGAAGGATGCGTAAGTTGGAGCAATGATTTGCCTTGTAAAATAATTTTGACAAGGAAAACTATTAATTTCTTTTAAGGTGATTGTTTTAAAGATATTCGTGTTTGTTGGCAAATATTGCAAATATGGAAGGGTCGGGGAACCAATTTCTCAAATACTTTTGCTTTTGGGGCAATGCTTTGCTGTAAGAAAAAAATGTGGACGAAAACCATACATTTCTTTCGAGGTATGTTAACACTAAAAAATTGAAGTGTTCAAATGTCAACTAGGTAAGGTACCATTGTCACCTCATACAACCTTTTGTGCCTCAAGCTTTGTGTTTACTAGTTTCAGTGGAAATCCCCAGATGACTTAAGTGTAAATATCTGAGTTTTATTCAAAAAAGATACTTGAAATCTGCGAATTAGTTTGCTGTAATTCAATTGTCAGATCAGATTTCTGCTAAGAAATCGATGTGTCAAGAAACCAGTATGCATGTTAGTGTATATTTATGTTGATTCACTTTAATTTGTGCATGTATGTGATAAACGCTTAAGATCTGCACGTAAAAGTTGCGTATCTACGAGTATTAAACTGAGAAACTACAAATTAAATGGTTATTCTAGGTTTCTCCATTCAGAAATTTCAAATTAGTAGATCAAACTCATCAATAAGACAATAATACACACACAAAAGAATGTCAATTTATGAGTACTTAACCTGAACATCAATCTATGAGTACTACACGGGATGAACTATCATTTCCAAAGAATTCACTTATCAAGCTCAGGGACAATGTCACATGAACTCAAGGGGAGTGACCTCCAATCCCTAAATTTTTTTAGCTCAATCAACCAACTTGAAAGGACTTGGAGAAAATGGTTGTGTGAGTGGACTCCAACAAATGATCAATAAAAAACCTTCATCGGCTCTGTCTCTCATACATTGAGAGTAGAAGTGTACATAGAGAGCCTCTTAGAATAGAATGAAGCAAGAACCTTGATCAGCTGTCTCTTATAGATGGAGAAGGGGATTTTACATGGAAAACCTCTTAGAATAGAATGTGATAAGCAGGATGAAAGCCCAAGGAAAACACCCCTCTAATTCAAAGTCATTGAAAAAGCTTTTGCTGGGGTGCCCTTCTCTTGCCAATAGTACCCTGCAAAGGCATTGAAAACTGTTTGGAATACTTGTATCTATGGAAAGAGGGGATAGGAATAGTGTTGTCAAGGAGGGCATACCTCTTCTCTAATGCACCATGGAGCTTAAATGGTTCTCACAACTTGTCGAAGAAAAGACAAAGGTTGCATCCCAAGATAGAATCTTGAAGTAAAACCATATTATCCCAAACATATAAGACTTTTGCTAAAAGAGAAAAGTCAACAAGGCAACTTTCTCAATATGGCTTTTTCACAAGGAGAAAAGTCAAGGAGAACTATTAAAAAGAAAGGCTCTTGCTTTTGAAAGCAAGACAAGTAAAAAACTTCATTCTCAGTTACACTAGTTAAAAATAATTGTTGTGTCAACCATCTATTAATTTTCCATGAACTGTCAACGGTGCATGCCTCCTTGGGCTCTAGAATGTGGTTCAACACATAATGGCACACAACTCTAAATCAACATGGGACATGGCCATCAAAAAACACATATTGAAACTAGATTGAGTCACTTATCTCGAGCGTTAAAAATAGGTTACATCATAATTCTAAAGTGTCCACGACCATTAGAAAACTGAAACCCATTTTTGCTTCTAGAAAGGTGAGCCTTGCATTGAATATTTTTTAAAATAACAAAAAGCATAGAAGCATGTGTTCTTTGATTGTCACTAAAATTGGCACCCACGCAATGTGCCATAATGGATATTTAGAAAAATGATGAACCATAAAAAAAGCATTTATGAAGGCATGGCAATCAACTTTGGCAAAGATTAAAAAAAAATGGGATTAGTTTCAAATTATTGGCTTTCTAAAAGTGCAAAGTTTCTCAAAGAGCACATCTTGGGAAATCAAAATTATAATTTTGGAGTTTTCATCGTCTTGTGCATGTTGAAAATATATTGAGAAGGGGGGTGAATCATTATTTCTTAGCAATTATAATTTTTTAATTATTTTCATAGCATTAGTTATTCTTAAGTTATTATTAATGTTCTTTTTCAACAATTATAAACAATAATTAGCAGTAAACAACACCATACAACAACGCAAGAAGATAAAACAATAGACAGAGTTTTAGGTGGAAAGCCCCCTCTGGGTCAAAAACCATCGAACACTTCTCTAGTAATTGTCTTTTTCTCTATTTAAAAGAAATATTAACAACATCAAGTTTTCATCTACAACTGAGGGATGCGTCAACCGCCTAATTCACAACCTATAGGACGCTACTAAACCCAAATATACTGCTGCAACCAGAAGGATGCCCCGACGTCCTGTAGATCAGGCCACAATCTGTTGAGTGCCCCAACACTTTGTTTACTAGCTGTTGTAAAAAAGGATGCTCCACTTAATCAACCACAACTGAATGGACGCCACAATGCCCTGTGCAAGCCACAACTTGCCCTAGCACCACCCTGAAGTGTTCTCAGGCCACAACCTGAAGGTGACTCCTATCACTCAGAAGAGTCGGTAGATAACGTTTCACAATTTTCAAACTAGATCCCCATGTGCTCTGAATCAATATAAGAAGATAGTATATAAGAGAATGTTGCTTTGCTCAAGATGAATATCTTGTTAAGTCCTATGACTGCACTAGTGATTGCATTGTACAATCCTGGTCAAATTGCACAACCCTGCGCAATTTAGTCGTCCAACCACTCATAACTGCACAATGTTATCCAACTAATCACTACCCAAATTGTACCAAACAAATCAACCTACAATGGTCACTATACCACACTGCTCATGTAAGGATAAACATCATATGCCCACGAGACAGTCAACATATGACACTTGCATTTCATTGTTCCAAACTGCTCATAATGTTGCAAACATTTGACACTGCTATCAAATGATGGCACAAACCAAGGTGCCTCAGGTCATCCTTATGACCTGCAACCAATGCTCTCAAGCTCGACCCTAGGAGATTTGCTAGTGTATGTGAAATCACTGTTGCAAAGATAGTCAATACCCTGGAGCCATTTATATAACTTCACAAACTACAGTGACGTATATCACTGTTCAATAATGCTGCGACAAACCAATTGGGTTACTACCTTTGGTTCTTGAAGTTATTCAACTTATACACAATGAGATTACGTCATGAATCATTGTCATATATTGACAACTGTATGATCACTAAATTCAAGTCATTGTTGTATATTACAATCAATATGTAATTATCCTAATCATTGTTAGGTCCTTCCACTATTGGTTGCTATCACTATCAAGTTGATTCATTTACATTTTATTGAAACACATCAATTCATTGTTTAATATTACACTAGGAATGTCACCAAGTGTCAGATAACACTTCACATTGAGTGAAGAAGTTATGTGTCACTATCTCATTTAAAGTCATGGTCTTCAAGTGTCCACACTATCCTTCTCACAGTCACAGTCATATTATTAGGTTGTATCACTTTAGCCTTTAGGCAAAGCCTAACCACAAACAAAAGGAGAACATAGAGGAGAACATATGCACAAAAGTGATGATAAAATTCAAATGAATTTTGTTTTCCCTGTATCTCTTGAAGTACAAGTTATCATATTTTATTATCAAATAAAAGTGACAGACCTGTGACTAACCTCTAGAAGGCCGAGAGCATAGGAATGAAGGCCTAACAAGCTGCCTAGAAGCCATGAATTTTGTTGTCCTGAATTGGAGTAGCTGAGCCCTAAAGGATTTGACTGTCTTGAAGAATGTGCCACAAATCAATAGAACTGCTGTAGGTTTCCCTAACCAGACCTAAGTAAGTACTTCGTTGTCTTAGCAAGGTCCTAAACCAACCATCAATAGGATAAAAAGATGTCCTAATCTAGGTCTCCATCAAGGCTTTAATAAAGAACCAAAGAGTGGTAGAAGGGCCAAACAAGTGTATCAAGACAAGACCAAAACAAGTCTAAACTTTTGCCCTAGACAAGCCCTAATAGAGAGGGCCAAAAAACCAAAAGGAGCATATCATAAAGCCCCAACAAGTCTTAATCAAATTCGTTGTCTGAAGGAAGATCAAGCCAAATGTATACCAAGAAGGATAGACATTTTACCTTAGAACGCTGAGCCTTTTCTTAAAAAAAGAATTCATTGATCCTGCATCAGAAAGTCTGCCTCAAGGTGGTCGAGAAAATTTAGAGAAATGTTCACAAGATCATTCATTGTAGTACATGGATATGAGAGGAAGTAAGTACTCATTTTTATAGGCTTAGGAGAGGTTGTATAATGTGAGCTTTGGAGAGTTAGGAAGGGCTCCATGAAATAGGCATTGAAGACTTTAAGAAGTAATTTATGCCTTGTGTACAAAGTAAGGAAGGTCGTGAGGCTTATGTGGTCCTTTCTTCTTTAAAAAAAATATTATATAACCTTAAGAGAGTTGAGGAAAGGGCTTCATAGGTGATCGTTAAAGGATAAAACAAGGACTCCAAAAAGGCCTTAACTATTTTAAAATAATTTAATAAAGAATGTCTTGTTTCCTTAAGACAAGAGGTTCGTTGGCCTTAAATGAATAAATTAGGCTCTAGATTTGGAAAAAAAGGTTTTCTAAGTGAATGTTGAATTATTTAGAATATTTATTTCAATAATATTTATCCTCATTATTTCAATAATATTTATTTTATCATCCATAGGGTAAATATTTAATAACTTTAACCAATAGTTCACCTCATGGGGTTCTCTGACTTTAAATGTGAATATTTTGCAAACCAAGAGGCTTGGTGTACCACATATCAACATAAACATCTTTTCAAGGAGAATCTAATGACATAGATCTCCGACCTAGAATCATTGATTTGACCTACCAAAAACCCTTGAAAAAGTCCAGGTACATCCTTAGTCCAGGGAACCCAAACCCTAGGACTAGGTTTTTAAACCATCCAACAATATAGTTGTCATCTTGATGTAATCCGACACTTACTAAGGAGTGTTCATTAACCATTTGACATCAATGGTTGGTGTTTTTGGTCAAAGTCAAACCCAATCAACTCCATGGGTTGACATCAATGACAACACCACCCAAAAATCTCCCTCTTTGTCATTGATGGCAACAAACTTACTCCTCGTACGAGTAGAACTCCCCCTGACATCATGCTTCACCTTCTTCTCGAGATTTCAATCTCCTTTTCAGGTTGTTCTCTCCCCCTTTGACATCAATGGCAAAGGGTTACCCCCCCTAAGAATTTGCTTGCTTCGTGTGGACCAGTTATCTGCCTGTGCTCCCCCTGACGAGAAGCCTTTTTTTAATAGTCTATCAATGACGATCCCTATGGACTTATGTCTTGTATGTGCTTCCCTTGAAGAGAAACCTTCCTTTGTGAACCTATAATCCTTCAATTGTTCTGCTCCCACTAAACCTATTGTGAAACTTCCATCTTGTTCAAACTATTTGTTTGACAATCGTAGACTTGTGTCGCATACTGCTACATAGACTCCCCCTCTACAAACTTCAAGGAGCTAACGAGCTAGATTGTTCAAAATAGTGATTCACCTAATGAGTCATCTTGACTAGATTCCTCACAAACTGTTACGAATCCTAAAAGCATGACCACTAGGAACTTTCTTGTCTTTCTGCACTTCTTGCTGATCATATACCTATTCTTCTTGTATTTGTTCATCCTATACATGTTTCCTCTTCGAAACCTTCTTATTCTCATCATCAATATTCATGATTGATTCCATTTTGTTCCTGCAATGACGAGCTATGTATCCATAATTGTGATACTTGTAACATTCCATATCTGGATGGTACCTGCATTCTTGAGCTATGTGTCCATTGTTATGACATTTAAAGCATTCAATGTCATCCATAGAAGATGACATCTAGTATTTGTCTTGAGAACCTGCAAACTTGTTTCTAGGACTTTGTAAATAATAGTTGTACCAGCCAAAAACTTCACAATCCCTAGCCATATGTCCATAGTTAGCACATAAAAAACAACAACCATTAAATAAATGTGCGTACCTGAACGATTCATTCGAATGCGATGGTCCTTGATATTTGTACTTGTCAGCGACTTTACAATCTCTAGCCATATGTCCATAGTTAGCACACAAAAAACAATAACCATTAAACAAACGAACATAATTGGAAGATTTTTCATTCTTCTTTGGAGGTGGTGTTGTAGTCTATTGTCGTCCTTTGTTCTTGATGCTTTGTTCTTGTTCTTTGGAGTTCACAACATCTTCTTTGGCTTTTCACTTTGATCTGCGTCCTTCTTAGAATCATCCTGCGAAGTTATGGAGCTTGCACCTTCATCAACTAGAGCTTTACTAACTTTAATTGCCTTTATTTTTGCTTCTTCATTTGTCTTATCTTGTAAGTGTTCTTTTTGCGATCCCTTGATTTTTTTGATCTCATCACGAGTTGCATCGAGCTCTCCTTGCTTTTGAGCAAGGTCTTCTTGAAATCTTTCCTTCAACAAATTCCTTCTTTCTTCTGGTTCTTCAACTTGTAGCTTGATAAGGGAGGCCTTTTCAACTTCTCTGTTGATTACCTATATCCGTTCCTTTTGATTCTTAATCTCAATCCTGAGCCTACTTAGTTCAGTTGAAGAGGTTTCCAATTCCTTTTTCTTTTGGTCAACTGCGTATATGTATCTTTCATCAGATTCATTCCTTTCAATTTCTGCGTTTTGCGTCTGTTGTTTGAGCCTGCTAATCTCTACAAAGGTTGTGTAGATTTCTTGTCGCTTCTGTTGGACTTCTCTCTTGAGGTCTTGTGTCGTTGCATTCTTGACTTCTTGCAATTGAGTTCTAACACTGCTAATCGTCTTCTCAGACTCTTCATTTTCCTTGATGAATTCTTTTGTTGTCTTCAAATCTGCTTCCAAAAGTCTTGTCTTTTCCTTTTGACTTTTGAGTTCCTTTATCACCTTGATCTTGAAACTATATCTTACTCATTTCTCCAATTTCTTCATCATAATAAGAAGGATCTAAATTTTCAATAACACCTTGACCTGATTACATTGTTGAATAGAGATTATGAAGTTTTTCCTAAAGAGCTTTCGCTGTTGAACTTTGACAACCCTTGTTTTCATAAAATTTGCAAAAACATTCAAAATTACATTCCATTGTACCTTTTAGTTTCGTCGGTAGATGTGTCTCCAGAAATGACCAATTCCCATACTCAATGTGCCTACAAATGTACTTCCATCCTGGATTCCCATATCTAGTAATGATCTGCATCAAAATCGAGGGTTGGTGCACAATACTCACTTTCTTCAGTTTTTGTTGTACTTGTACCTTCCTTTGATATACTTGCAACCTGCTTCTCTAACTTTCCCATCTCTATGCTCTGAAAACTACCTTCTAGCGGTTAAGTTGTTACTGAAGGAACCAAGCTTTGATACCAATTGTTGGAAATACTGAGAGGAGGGGGGCGGGGGGGGAATCAATATTTCTTAGCAATTAGCACTTTTTAATCCTTTTCAAAGTATTAGTTATTCTTCATTTATTATTAATGTTCTTCTTCAACAATTATAAACAATAATCTGCAGTAAACAACACCATACAACAATGCAGGAAGATAAAACAATACACGCTGAAATTTTTAGGTGGAAAACCCCCTCCGAGTCAAAAACTACCGAACACTTCTCTAGTAACTGCCTTCTTCTCTCTTTTAAAGAAATATTAATTACACCAATATTTTAGCTACAATTGAGGGATCCCTCAACCCCTTAATTCACAGGCCACAACTTGTAGGACGATACTAAACCTTAATATCTTGTTGTAACCATAAAGACGCCCCAACGCCCTGTAGATGAGGCCGCAACCTGATTAGTGCCCCAACGCTCTGTTTACCAGTTGTTGTCGAAAAGGATGCTTTGTTGCCTTGCTAGTTTATCAACCACCACTGAATGGACGCCACAACGCTCCGTGAAAGCCACAACTTTCCCTAACACCACCCTGCCACCCTGAAGTGTTCTCAGGGCACAACCTGAGGTGACTCCAATCACCCAGAGGAGTGTGTAGGTCATGTTTTCACACTAGATCCCCTCGTGCTATGAATCAATATAAGAATATAGTAGATAAGAGAATGTTTCTTTGCTCGAGATGAATATTCTGTCAAGTCCTACGATTGCACTGTTGATTCCGATGTACAATCCTGGTCAAACTGCACAACCCTGCTCAATCTAATCACTACATCGTCCAACCACTCATAACTGCACAACGTTATCCAACTAATCATTATCCAAGTTGTACCAAACAAATCAACCTGTAGTGGTCATTGTACCGCACTTCTCATGTAAGGATAAACATCATATGCCCATGAGACAGTCAACATATCACACTTGCATTTCATTGTTCCAAACTGCTCATAATGTTGCAAACATCTGGCACTGCTATCAAATGATGGCACAAACCAAGGTGCCTCAAGTCATCCCTATGACCTACAACCAATGTTCTCAAGCTCGGCCCAAGGAGATTTACCAGTGTATGTGAAATCATTGTTGCAAATATAGTCAATACCCTGGAGCCATTTATATCGCTTCACAAATTGCAGTGACTTATATGATTGTTCGATAACGCTGCCACAAAGCAAATGTAGTATTATTACATCGGATATTGTTGATTTTTGGGTAGCATCGGATGTTCTCTAGCTCCAAAATTTTGTGGAGGGGCTAGAACACATGAGATCTCCAAGACCCAGAAATCCTTTGGTGAAATTCCACCTAGATTGTATTTTATTAAAATAATTAATATTTTTAATGGGGTTCCTAAGTCTAAACTTAGGAAAATTAAAATATTAATGGGTATTAATGAAAATAAGGGTGCGAAGCTTCTAAGAGACGAGGATCAAGTCTAATTTAATCTTAGCTGTTGATTAGAGACTTAATCTCGGCTGTTGCTTTCTCAAGAGGAAAAGTATAAAGGAAGGCTTGGAGTTAGTCGGAGGACACACACACAGAGATTGAGGAAATCGATTTTCTGAGGTGAGAAGTTCTCAGGAGGGAAATCAATTAGGGAGATCTTGCAGCTGAGGAGCAGTGATAGTTCGGGAATACAGACCGAAAGGCAGAGAGAAACTTGTGGAGGTAGTGCAGTAGCTGGGAGAGCTGATGCTGGGCTAGTCTGGGCCCACGCAACCTTGATGCAGAGCCAGGAGAGCGAGCGCAGAGGAAGCGTTGCCTTCCACGCAGAAAGTCAGGGCGCTGCTAGAAACTGTTGGAACAATGGGGAAAAATGACGTAGAGTTGATGCAAAGCCTCAGAGAGCTCCACACATGCCCATGCAGTTACTGCGAAGCAGTAACGCAGTTGTAGCCGGGCCAGCCAGATTTGTTGCCGGATCAGCCGGGTTTTGCCAGTTGAAGTGAAGTAAAACTCACTCAGGTTTTTCGCCATTGTATTTCTCTGTCATTGGTTTGCCAGGAGGGCAACAAACATTTGTATTCAAAACCTCTGCTTGATAATAGAAAGCCCTCAGAGTTGTTGCACCGATTTTTCCGCATCGGATTCTTCTGGGGACGTTTAGTCCAAAAATAATTGTGTCCTTTGCATGGTTGTCTCATTTATTCTTTAGTACTTGATTTGTATAGAGGTGTAGGTTGCAGTGTATTTACATTTATATTTTATGAATATTTCCGAAGATAACTTGTTAAATGAAGAATACAAGTAGGTAATGTAAATCGATTTACTACAATAGGATTTATGGTTTATTAGATTAATAACTTGTCACATGGTATCAGAGCGATTACAGATCAAGGAGGACTGAAGCCATCGGCGAAAGAACATAAGGAAATTTGTGTGCGCAAGTTGCTGTCCCGAGTGACAGCACAGTTTCTTGTTGAGAGAGAAGAAGAGGGGTGACACAGTCACCAAATGAGGTTCACGCAGAGCTTGCATCAACATGGTTGTGTGACGTTGTTGCTGCAGAGGGTAGCACAGTGATTGTTGGGCCAGCGCAGAGACTGTTGAGTCTCGATTTTCCAGTTATCAAGGCTAGAGGTGCAGCGCAAATTCCATCTAGAGTTGCTAGTGGGGCGTTGATTATGTTAGTGCATAACAGTATCTAGTGGGGCAGAAGAAAACTAGAGGGAATCAATTCCTTAGAATATTTTTTACCAAGAAATCTAGATCTAGTGCTGAGCAGCAACAAAGACATATCAGAGAGGGGTGGTTTGGCAATGGTTGGCAGAAGGATTTTCGTGAAGGAAATCAAATTTCAGAGGGAGCTTGTTCCTTAGAGGATTTCTAGCGCTAAAGAAATCCAGATTTGAGTTTTGTTGGGGCAGCAGCAAAAGAGGGAGAAGAGAACCAATTCAACACTCATTTGAGAAAAGATGGCAGTTAATGGATTGAGGGATCAGGACAAGTTGGATGGAACATCCAACTTTGTCATCTGGAAAGCTAGGATCCTTGTAGTTTTGGACAAAAATGGCATCAAGGATTATGCCTTAAAGACGGTTGTTGTTTTGGTTGATGTTGATCCTCTCAAGAAGTACGAGGAGGCTCAGACAAAAGTGAAGTGCATGATCTTGGATGGGGTCAAGGATCATGTGATCCCACATATTACTGAGAAGGACACAACAAGGCAAATGTCAGAGGTCTTTACCACTTTGTACGAGGGAACTTCCATTCAATGAAAGATGTTGCTTGAGAGTTAGTTGAGACAGTATCAGATGCAGAAGGGAGAAGAAATTGACCCCTTCCTTCTCAGGTTGCAACGGATCCAAGACCAACTAACTTATGTAGGGTCTACACCAGATCCTGAATTCATGGTCAGGACTGCCCTAAATGCAGTCATTGAAGATTGGGAAACCTTTGTCCAAAGCATGTTGGGCAGGGCTTCTCTCCGCAATTGGGAGAACATGTGGGAAACTCTTCGACAAGAAGAGATCAGACGGTTGACCAAGGCAGAAAGCAGCAACAAAGGGATCAGAGTCAAGAAGGAAGAATAGTATGATGCAACTCTCGCATCATCGAGACAACAAGGGTGACAAAAGAGGAAAAAGAAAGATATATCCAAAGTCAGATGCTTTAGATGTGGAGAACTGGGTCATTTCGCCACTCAGTGCCGTCGGAAGAAGGGCAAGGAAGAGAAGTCTGACTCAAAGGTTGTTCCAGAAAGCTGACAAAGAGGATGATGATGAGGATTGTGCCATGAGTGCTCATGCATCTCTAGAGAAGAGGTGGGGCGATATTGAGCTGCAGTGGGGAGGACTACAATAAAGGGGAAGGATCCTTGAGGTGCCCAAACTCTTGGATCACATATGGCTACAGGAGCCCTTAATGACAATAGAAGAATTATGGGAGTCAGTTGGTGCAAGGGATGATGGAGCAATAGTGGCAGAGCTAGAGTGCCAAAGTCTGAAACAGCGCAGTAGAGTGTTGCAACAGTGCGGGAGGCACATAACATATACAACATCAATGCAGTAGCATCAGAGGGTTAGCACAGATTAACAATAGAGGTAGCTTCAACATTAGGTGGTATCCAGAGTAACCAACATGTCATCTTTTTGGGTGAATTTTCAGTTGCTTACTTCTCAGAAACCGAGTTGTAGTGCACCAGTTAGCACTGGCAGTGCTATGGGCAGCACGATGCAGCATATTGAGAGCGAGTTGCAATATAGATGTAGCGGTGTCATGGGAAACAGTACAGATAGCAACAGCGCAGTGGATGAGGGGCAGCAGGCCCAGCATTAGCAGTGCAGAGAACTGATGTCGTGGATTAGTGTGATACTTCTGCTCAGAAGTGTTGCTAGAGCACATTCCTTGCTAAGAGGGAGTGTTGATTTTTGGGTAGCATCGAATGTGCTCTAGCTCCAAAATTTTGTGGAGGGGCTAGAACACATGAGATCTCTAAGGCCCAGAAATCCTTTGGTGAAATTCCACCCGGATTGTATTTTATTAAAATAATTGGTATTTTTAATGGGTTTCCTAAGTCTAAACTTAGGAAAACTAAAATATTAATGGGTATTAATGAAAATATGGGTGAGAAGCTTCTAAGAGATGAGGATCAAGTCTAATTTAATCTTAGCCCTTGATTAGAGACTTAATCTCGACCGTTGGTTTCTAATAAGGAAAAGTATAAGGGAAGGCTTGGGGTCAGTTGGAGGACACACACAAAGAGATTGAGGAAATCGATTTTCTAAGGTGAGATGTTCTTAGGAGGGAAATCGATTGGGGAGATCTTGCAGCTAAGAGGCGATGATAGTTCGGTAATACAGACAGAGACGTGAATCGAAACTTGTGGAGGCAATGCAATAGTCGGGAGAGCTGACGTTGGGCCAGTTTGGGCCCACACAACCTTGACGCAGAGCCAAGAGGGCTAGCGCAAAGGAAGAGCTACCTTCCACACAAAAAGTCGGAGAGCTGCAGGAAACTGTCAGAACAGCACGGAAAGCTGACACAGTGGGTAGTAGTGCTGACACAGAGCCTCAGAGAGCTCCACGTAGACCCACGCAGTTACTGTGAAGAGCGCAATTGTAACCAGGGCCAGCCAGATTTGTTGTCGGAGAAGCCAAATTTTGTTGGTTGAAGTGAGGTAAAACTCACTTAGGCTTTCTACCATTGTATTTCTCTGTCACTAGTTTGTCAGGAGGGCATCAATCATTTGTATTTAGAACTTTTGCTTAATAATAGAAAACCCTCAGAGTTGTTGCATCGGTTTTCTCGCATTGAGTTTTTTTTGGGACGTTTAGTCCAAAAATAAGTGTGTACTTTGCATGATTGTATCATTTATTTTTCAGTACTTGATCTGTATAGAGGTGTAGGCTACATTGTATTTACATTTATATTTTATGAATATTTCCGAAAATAACTTGTTAAATGAAGAATACAAGTAGGTAATGTAAATCAGTTTACAAAAGTAGGATTTCTCGTTTATTAGATTTAGAATTTTTCACAGATATAACATGTGTTGGTGTTGATATTGAAGGTACATCAATGCACTACACATTCCAATCTAAGTGTCAATTCTTCATCAAGTCATGCTTAGGTAATAGGTCATGATTTTTTATGATAAGACATTATGTCAATGATCATTCGAGACACTGTTATCCTTATAAATATTGTAATAAGGTCAACTATAATTCCACTTGTCTTCAACCTGGTCTATTAATCTTATAACAAGTTATACATAGCAGTCCTAGTCATACTACGTAGTCATGATAGGTTAAGTCAAAGTTAGGACATTACATTAATATTTAAGTGTTAACTTACGATGTATCATTATATCAAGTCAATTGGACATGTTACTATCATTGTCTCGTTGTTGCAATATTAGGAGATTCTTGGTACTAATGTTGCTACTAACTTGAGGTCAATATATCAATGCTCAAAACGCTTGTGAAGTCTAACTTAAGATCATTCATTGTAGTACATGGATATGAGAGGAAGTAAGTACTCCTTTTTATAGGCTTAGGAGAGGTTGTATAATGTGAACTTTGGAGAGTTTCGAAGGGCTCCATGAATAGACATTGAAGATCTTAAGAATTTTAAATTAAGTAATTTATGCCTTGTGTACAAAGTAAGGAAGTTCATGAGCCTTATGTGGTATTTTCTTCTTTTTAAAAAAAATTATTATATAGCCTTAAGAGAGTTGAGGAAAGGGCTTCATAGGTGATCGTTAAAGGATAAAATGAGGGCTCCAAAAATTCCTTAACTATTTTAAGACAATTTAATAATGAATGTCTTGTTTCCTAAGACAAGAGGGCCATTGGTCGTAAATGAATAAATTAGGCTCTAGATTTGGACAAAAAGGTTTTCTAAGTGAATGTTGAATTATTTAGAATATTTATTTCAATAATATTTATCCTCATTATTTCCATAATATTTATCTTATCATCCCTAGGATAAATATTTAATAACTTTAACCAATAGTTCACCTCATGGGTTCTAACTCATAGATGGAGTTCTTTGACTTTATATGTGAATATGTTGCAAACCAAGAGACCTCTCGGGGTGTACCACAACATTTTTTTGAGGAGAATCTAATGACATAGATCTTTTACCCAAACTCAATGTTTTGACCTACCAAAAACCCTCGACAATGGGTACATCCTTAGTCCAAGGAACCCAATCCCTAGGACTAGGGTTTTCAACCTTCCAAAATTATAGTTTCCATTTGTATAACAATTATTAAGAAGCATTCATTAACCATTTGACATCAATGATTGGTGTTTTTGGTCAAATTCAAATCCAGTCAACTCCATGGGTTGACATCAATGACAATACCACCCAACAATCCCCTCTTTGTCATTGATGGAAACAAACTTACTCCTACGAGTACTACTCCCCCTGACATCATGCTTCACCTCCTCAAGATTTCAATCTCCTTCTCAGGTTTTTCTCTTCCCCTTTGACATCAATGGAAAAGGGTTACTCCCCTTGAGAATTTGCTTGCTTCATGTGGACCTGTTATCTACCTGTGCTCCCCCTGATGAGAAGCCTTCTTGTAATAGTCTTTCAATGACGATCACTATGGACCTGTGTCTTGTATGTGGTTCCCTTGAATAGAAACCTTCCTTTGTGAACCTGTAATCCTTCAACTGTTTTGCTCTCCCTGAACCTGTTATGAAATTGCCATCTTGTTCAAACTATTTGTCTGTCAATCATAGACTTGTGTCATATACTGTTGCATAGAATCCCCTGATGGAAACACTGAGAGGGGGGTGAATCAATATTTCTTAGCAATTAGCATTTTTAAATATTTCAGAGCATTAATTAATCTTCAATTATTATTAATGTTTATGCAGTAAAAACAATAAACAGTAGAACAACGTAGGCACAAGAATTTAGGTGGAAAACCCCCTTCGAGTCAAAAACCACCGAACACTTTTCTAATAAATTCTTTAATCTCCAACCCCCACTGAAATGAAAGTTACAACTTTAGAATTCTAGAAAAGCATTCTTCTCCAACTCCCACTGGAAGGACGCCCTAACACTCTGGTTTCTTCAGTAGTCAACTGAATGGATGCCCCAACATCCTAAACCGACCTACCACCCTAAAGTGTTCACAGGCTCCAACCGTAGACGACTTCATGCACCTGCCTAGCACCACCTCCCTGTCACCCTATAATGACTTAAATGAGACAAGAGTATGGATTCTCGTACCAGGGACAACGACCCACAATACAATATGATTTACAATGATTTTGACCGAACACCCAATCACACTATGACCTGCAACCCAACCATGACATCATCCCAACAGAGACTCCTATACCTCCCAACAATGCCTTTTCGACTCTAGGTTGATTGACTCTTTTACAATATGACTCTCTTACAACTTTACAATAATGACTCTTGGCCTTGACACGTCTTCACAATATACAGATGGTTTTCATGTCTTCAAAGGATGTCTCGCTACAATGCTTCCTTTGATTTTATACTTAAGCTCTTGAATGCTCGCTTGATGTTGTCCTTGAATCTTCTCATGTCTTCACAATTATAGGTGATGTGGATGATTTGTTCTTGGAGAAGGTCTGCACCTACAAATAAGACGTATCCAAGCGAAACCCCAACCTCACAAATTAAAATGTAAATACCTTATGCCCAAATACTTACCTTTACATGCAACAAATGATTAATGCAAGAATACCTAAAACTCATGTGAATCCTGAAAGGCCAAAAAATAATTCTATACAAAACTCCCCTAAATATCAATGAAGACTTAGCATTAAATAGTACTGAAGGACAATAGAACAACAGACTTGTCTACAATAAATACTATAAAAATGGTTGCTAAACTAAAGCACAAAAATGACTTACCTTGATACAATTTGAAATGCTAAATTGATCTTCTTATTTGCACAGATTTGGTCAAATACAAATATAGTGTGAAATAATAAATGCAAACAAACTTACCTTATCTCTGAAATATGCTGCAAAAGGGATGTCTGAAGTATTGTCTATGTCGCAGATACAAACCATAACTTGGCATTGTCATAAGCTTGAAATGTGTTGCAGTAATGATGCCATTATCTTATGCCAAAAGATGATACATCCAAGATACCAGTCGAAGCCTTCATGTAAATAGTCACTATTTTTCCCAGATTTTAGATCCTTGAGTAATTTTGCTTTGTAGTAATTTTATTCCTTAGATGAAGGCCGAAAGGTACAACACAACTTAATTTGTTGTGTGCCAATACCCTATATACTCCCACAAAAACTTCGCTCTTCTTTGACAAATAGACCTGCAATGGCAACAAATTTGTGCCAACACTCTATACAGAACCCTTGCTCTTCCTTTAATGTAGACCTGAAATAATAGCAAGCCACAAGTATAGAGAATCGTATCTCAAAAATCCTAAGAGGTCATTTAATCCTTTGTTGTCCGCAACAGAATTCCCTGTGATGAAACACACCTCCAAACAACTCACAATGTCAGACCTTATCCTCAATAGAATTTTGCGTTAGTAGCCCAAAGGTTAGCGAAAAATATTTGAGAGCCAGCCTTTTAAAATTTTCGTTCAAGTGCATGTTTCTGAGAAATGGCATAGACCTCTTTTTATAGTCAAAGGATGAACGTTGGGGGCATTATTTAGGTAGACGTTAGAGAGAAAATACGAGCTCCATAATTATTAGATAGGGTTTCATTTTAATTTTCTATTTGTTTTTTTAATAAAAATTAATTTAATTTAATAGTTTTTGATAAATTGTTTGTTTAAGCTCTACGAAATTTGTACACTAACCCCTCTACAAACTTCAAGGAGCTAACGAGCCAGATTATTCAAAATAGTGATTCACTTTCTTGTCTTTCTGCACTTCTTGCTGATCATGTACATGTTCTTCCTATATTTCTTCATCTTGTACTTGTTTCCTCTTCCAAACCTTTTTATTGTTGTCATTAATATTCACGATTGATTCCATTTTGTTCTTGTAATGACGAGTTATGTGTCCATAATTGTGATACTTGTAACATTCCATATATGGATGGTACCTTCATTCTTGAGCTATGTGTCCATGATTATGACATTCAAAGCATTCAATGTCATCCATAGAAGATGCCATTTGGTTTCTATCTCGAGAACCTGCAAACTTGCTTCTAGGGTTTTGCAGATAATAGTTGTACCTGCCAAAAACTTCACAGTCCCTCGCCATATGCCCATAGTTAGCACATAAAAAGTAATAACCATTAAATAAATGTGTGTACCTGAATGGTTGGTTCAAATGTGATGGTCCTTGATAGTTGTACTTGTCAACAATTTTACAATCCATGGCCATATGTCCATAGTTAGCACACGAAAAATAATAACCATTAAATAAACAAACATACTTGGAATATTTTTCATTCTTCTTTGGAGGAGGTGTTGTAGTTTGTTTTTGTTCTTTGTTCTTTGTTCTTGATTGCTTTGGTCTTGTTCTTTGGAGTTGCAACATTCTTCTTGGTTTTTTATTTTAATCAGCTTCCTTCTTAGAATCACCCTGCGAAGATATGGAGCTTGGACCTTCATCAACTCGAGCTTTACCAACTTTAATTGCCTTCATTTTTGCTTCTTCATCTATCTTATCTTGTAAGTGTTATTTTTGTGATCCCTTGAGTGAGTTGATCTCATCACGGGTTGCATCAATTCTCCTTGCTTTTTAGCAAGGTCTTCGTAAAATCTTTCCTTCAACAATTCCCTTCTTTCTTTTGCTTCTTCAACCTGTAGCTTGATAAGAGAGGCCGTTTTAACTTCTCCATTGAGTACCTATATCTGTTCATTTTGCTTCTCAATCTCAATCCTAAGCCAGCTTAGTTTATTTGAAGAGGCTTCCACATCCTTTTGTTTTTGGTCAGCTGCGGATATGTGTCTCTGATTAGATTCCTTCCTTTCAATTTTTGCTTTTTGCATTTGTTATTTGAGCCTACTAATCTCTGCAAGGGTTATGTTGAGTTCTTGTTACTTATGTTGGAATTTTGCCTTGAGGTCTTGTGTCATTGTATTCTTGACTTCTTCCAATTGTGTTCTAAGACTTCTAATCATTTTCTCAAGCTCTTCATTTTCCTTGATGAGTTGTTTTGTTGTCTTCAAATTTGCTTCCAAAAGTCTTGTCTTTTCCTTTCAACTTTTGAGTTCCTTTATCACTTGATTTTGAAACTTTGTCTTACTCATTTCTTCAATTTCTTCATCATAATCAAAAGGATCTTAATTTCCAATAACATCTTGACCTGATTTCTTTGTTGAATAGAGATTATGAAGCTTTTCCCAAAGAGCTTTAGTTGTTGAATATTGACCAACTTTTGTTTTCACAGAATTTGGCAAAACATTCAAAATTACATGCAATTGTACCTTTTAGTTTCGTCGATTTGTGCGTCTCTTAGAAACAAATGATCCCATACTCCATGTGCCTGCAAATGTACTCCATCCTGGATTCTCATATCCAGTAATGACCTGCATCAAAATAAGGGGTAGGTACATAATACTCACTTTCTTTATATTTTTTTTGTACTTGTACCTTCCTTTGAAATCCTTGCAACCTGCTTCTTTGACTTTCTCATATCTATTCTTTGAAAACTACCTTCCAATGGTTAAGTTGTTATTGAAGGAGCCAAACTTTGATACCAATTGTTGGAAATACGGAGAGGGGTGAATCAACATTTCTTAGCAATTAACACCTTTTAATCATTTTAAGAGTACTAGTTATTCTTCAGTTATTATTATTGTTCTTCTTTAACAATTATAAACAATAATCCGCAGTAAACAACACCATACAACAATGCAGGAAGATAAAACAATAGACACTGCTATTTTTAGACGCTGCTATTTTTAGGTGGAAAACCCCCTCCGGGTCAAAAACCACTGAACACTTCTCTAGTAATTGTCTTCTCCTCTCTTTAAAAGAAATACTAATTACATCAAGATTTCAGCTACAATTGAGGGATGCGTCAATCCCCTAATTCACATGCCATAACCTGTAGGACGCTACTAAACCTTAATACCCTTCTGCAACCAGAAGGACGCCCCAATGCCCTATAGATTAGGCCACAAACTGATGAGTGCCCCAACACTTCGTTTACCAACTACGATTGAAAATGATGCTTTCTTGTCCTGATAGTTTATCAGCCACAACTGAATGGACGTCACAATGCCTTGTGCAAGCCACAACTTGCCCTAGCACCACCCTTCCACCCTGAAGTGTTCTCACCCCAAAACCTGAAGGTGACTCCAATCACCCAAAAGAATCGGTAGATCACATTTCACAATTTTCAGACTAGATACCCTTGTACTCTAAATCAAAATAAGAAGATAGTAGATAAGAGAATGTTGCTTTGCTTGAGATTAATATCATGTCAAGTCTTGCATCTTCACTGTACAATCCTACTCAAACTGCACAACCCTTCTAAATCTAATCATTGCATCACCCAACCACTAATCACTACACAATGTTATCCAACGAATCATTATCCAAGTTGTACCAAACAAATCAACCTGCAATGGTCAGTATACTGCACTTCTCATGTAAGGATAAGCATCATATGCCCATGAGACAGTCAACATATTACACTTGCACTTCACTGTTCCAAACTGCTCATAATGTTGTAAACATCTGACATTGATATCAAATGATGGCACAAACCAAGGTGCCTTAGGTCATCCCTATGACCTGCAACCAATGCTCTCAAGCTCGACCCAAGGAGGGATACCAGTGTATGTGTAATCATTGTTGTAGAGCTAGTAAATAACCTAGAGCCATTTATATAACTTCAAAAATTGTATTCACGTATATTATTGTTCAATAATGTTGCCACAACCCAACTATAGTGTTGTTACATATATGCCATCATGCCAATGGATACAACATGTATTGTCATTGGTATCGAAAGTACATCAATGCGCTACACATTCCAATCTAAGTGCCAATTCTTCATCAAGTCATGCTTAGGTAATAGGTCATATGTGTTTGTATGACAAGACATTATGTCAATGTTCATCCGAGACACTATTATCCTTAGAAATATTGTAATAAGGTCAACTATCATTTCACTTGTCTTCAACTTGGTCTATTAATCTTATAACAAGCTATACATAGCAGTTCAGTTCATACTGCATAGTCAGGATAGGTTAAGTCAAAGTTAGGACATCACATTAATATCTAAGTATTAACTCACTATGTGTTATCAAGTCAATAGGACATGTTACTATCATTGTCTCACTACTGCAATCTTATGAGATTCTTGGTACTAATGTTGCTACTAACTTGAGTTCAATATATCAATGCCCAAAACACTTGTGAAGTCTAAATGCCAAAGGTTTGTCTTACTCCATGGTTTATGTGTAATTTCAATGTCAATGGAGGCTCAATACTTGTACTGCTACATAATGAATGTATCAATGTCAAGATCAATACATCGTGTCAATATGTCATGTATCACACTCAGTCAAATATGATATCTCAGTCAAGTATAGTCAAATCTCAAGGTCATATCACTGTAGTGTAGATAGGTTCATTGTGTGTGTGCACTATTGTCACAAATTTGATGCACAAAATAAAATTCAAAGTCAATGATTAGGTTACTACCTTTGGTTCTTGAAGTTATTCAACTTATACACAATGAGATTGCAGCATGAATCATTGTCATATATTGACAACCGTATGATCACTAAATTCAAGTCATTGTTGTATATTACAATAAATATGTAATTATCCTAATCATTGTTAGGTCCTTCCACTATTGGTTGCTATCACTATCAAGTTGATTCATTTACATTTTATTGAACACATCACTTCATTGTTTAATATTACACTAGGAATGTCACCAAATGTAAGATAGCACTTCACATTGAGTGAAGAAGTTATGTGTCATTGTCTCATATAAATTCATGGTCTTCAAGTGTTCACACTATCCTTCTCACAGTCATATTATTAGGTTGTATCACTATAGCCTTTATGCCAAGCCCAGCCATAAACAAAAGGAGAACATATGAACAAAAGTAATGATAAACTTCAAATTAATTTCGCTTGCCCTGGACCTCTTGAACTACAAGTTACAACATTTTATTGCCAAACAAAAGGGATATACCTATGACTAACCCATAGAGGGTCAAGAGCATAAGAATGAAGGCCTAATGGGCTGCCTAGTAGCCATGAATTTTGTTATCCTGAATTGGAGTAGCCGAGCCTTAAAGGATTTCACTGTCCTAAATAATGTACCACAAATCAAATAGAATTGTTGTAGGTTGCCCTAACCAAACCTAAGTAATTTATTGTCCTAGCAAGGTCCTAAACCAACCATCAATATGATAAAACGATGCCCTAATCTACGTCTCCATCAAGGATTTAATAAAGAACTGAATAATGGAACAAGGGCCAAACAAAGGTATCAAAACAAGAACAAAACAAGTCTAAACTTCTGCCCTATACAAGCCCTAATAGAGGGTCAAAAAACCTAAAGGAACAGATCATAAAGCCCCAACAAGTTTGAATCAAATTTGTTGTTTGAAGGAATATCAAGCCAAATTTATACCAAGAAGGATAGACACTTTACCTTAGAAGACTGAGCCTTTTCTTAAGAAAAATAATTATTTGATCTTGCCTCAGAAAGTCTTCCTCAGGTTGGTTGAGAAATTTTAGAGAGATGTTCACAAGATCATTCATTGTAGTACATGGATATGAGAGGAAGTAAGTACTCATTTTTATAGGCTTAGGAGAGGTTGTATAATGTGAGCTTTGGAGAGTTAGGAAGGGCTCCATGAAATAGACATTGAAGACTTTAAGAAGTAATTTATGCCTTGTGTACAAAGTAAGGAAGGTCGTGAGCCTTATGTGGTCTTTTCTTCTTAAAAAAAAGTATTATATAGCCTTAAGAGAGTTGAGGAAAGGGCTTCATAGGTGATCGTCAAAGGATTAAACAAGGGCTCCAAAAAGGCCTTGACTATTTTAAAACATTTTAATAATGAATGTCTTGTTTCCTAAGACAAGAGGGTCATTGGGCTTAAATGAATAAATTAGGCTCTAGCTTTGGAAGAAGAAGAAAAAAAAAATCTAAGTGAATGTTGAATTATTTAAAAGATTTATTTCAATAATATTTATCCTCATTATTTCAATAATATTTATCCTATCATCCTTAAGATAAATAATTAATGACTTTAACAAATAGTTCACCTCATGGGGTTCTAGCCCATAGATGGGGTTCTCTAACTTTAAATGTGAATATCATGCAAACTAATAGGCCTCTCAGGGTTTACCACATATCAACATAAACATTTACGAGGAGAATCTAATAACATAGATCTTCGACCCAAACTCAATGATTTGACCTACCAAAAACCCTCGACAAATTCAGGTACATCCTTGGTCTAGGGAACCCAAACCCTAGGATTAGGGTTTTCAACCATCCAACAGTATAGATTTCATCTTGATGTAATCCGACAATTACTAAGAAGTATTCATTGACCATTTTATATCAATGACTGGTGTTTTTGGTCAAAGTCAAACCCAGTCAACTCCATGGGTTGACATCAATGACAATACCATCCAATATTGCATGCCTCAAATATGACATGTTGCACAATGCACAAGAAACTTGCTATAAATAGAGCTATGGTTTGAAAACCTTTGAACAGATGCACTAAATGTGGTATCCCTTATATTACATGATCTATGCATTAATTTTCATACTCATGAACGATAACTGAAGAACAACAAATGGGAATAGGGTATTAAATTTGACAATGCTTCCATGAATAAGTTCATCTTATAATCAATTGTGAGTAATCTATGATGAACCAATTATGAGGAACTTTGGTGAAGTCCTCCTTGAGACAAGAATATACTCCTTCAATGCATTGGAATATAAATTTTTATAGGGAAAAATCAATGTTGACAATTGAATGTTTAAAAAAATCATATTTGTTAGGCAATGCTACCAATATGGAATGACATGATCACAAGTGTTTAATTCCAATTATTATAAAAGATAATTTCTTATTGAACAATTCTTAATACATATTAAGTGATTATAAAATATAACAAAATGGAAGAAAAAGAACTATAATTTTTGTTTTGATTTATAGTACATAGCATTTGAGGGAAAAAGTACATATCAAGAGTTTGATGTAATCATAAATGAGAGATTTTTAAGGGTTTTATGTTTGGTAGGACATTTGCATATGTGCCAAGGCATTGTGATAAATTGGTGGTTGACTAATACATGAGGTAAATTAATTTTAAAATACTATATATCAATGCTTTTAGTACATATTTTTAAAATTGAAGTATGGAAATAAAATTAAGTGAAAATATCATTATGGAAAACATTATTGTTTAAATGGGAAATTTTCCCATATTGGGGTTTAGCTTGTAAGAAGTGAGATGATGGGGGCGACACGACTAGCACAAAACTTTAAATGCGGCAAATATATGAGGGGATGGAACTTGAATCTATCTTTAGTGCACCAAGCTAAAATGATATTGTTGTTATGTTTGATTAAAGGATATGGAGTTGGAGGTTCATCATGGTCGAAATAGGGAGGTGATGTCTTCTATCATACTAATAATGCGAACATCTCACCCATATATTTGGTAGTCACTAGATTGAATGTACAATGGGCTCTGAAGCCTATCTATATCCCTCTACTTGTTATCACTCTCCCTCTGCTAGCGATATTGATTTGGACCTTGTCCTTGGTCTATGAAAACCCTTACATCAAAGGCCATGTGGGCTAACTTCCCAAGCTTGCATTCAAATGAGTCATGTAAAGCATTTAAGCAAGAGAATCATTACAACACCCTTGATCACTCTAAAGGAGGAAAGTGTAGATTTATGAATTGGGAGTGACCCCATCATACATAACAAGAAATATGAAACTTTGTCCATCTTTCAAGTGTAACCATTATAAGGAGGCCTATTAGGGGCTACACGACTTGAGAAAGAATGTAGGTTGTATTGTAAGGAGAAAATATTGAAAGAGGATTTCTCCTATGATATTCTTGTCATGGATCTCATGCGAACTAGAGGGTGTTGTACCCTCTTTTAGAACACTCTTGACATGATGTGACACATGTAATATTTTGTTGCCTCTAACTTCTATGTCCAAAGGTAGTATAGAGACCTAATTTTTAACATGCTTGCATATCTAGAAATAACCATTTTGCCCATTTCCAAGGCCTTGACAAAGTAGGGTGAGAATTTCTCATGGCTAACTTCCCTTCTCATTCAAATCATGAACACTCAAGAGTTTGTTATAGGAATTACTACCCATGATGTCAACATTAAGGATGGAAATTTGCAGGCTCAATCATGGTAATTCATCCTCAATTTTGTTGGACTTTCTATTTTTGTTTAGAATTCTTTTATAGTTTCAAGCTCTAGTATGCTTAGTGAAGATTATGATACAACATGATGTTAAGGGTCGCTCTATGTTAAACAATGTTTTACTTTTATTTCCAAGTTTTATAATTCATGAATTTTTTTTGTTAATATCCTTATTTCCTTGCAGGATTAAGATATATTTGGTTTATATATCTGCAATGTGACATAAGCAACACTTGTAGTCTATATAAATTTTTTCTTATAATAGAATAATACCCATTGTTCACTAATAAAAATAATGCTAAATATGTGAATTCTCTATACACTTTGTAAAGTGCTAAGCACAAAGGATGAAATCTGAATTTAACGAATGGGAACAACATTGATTTGTTGTATTAAAATTTTAGAAACACAAATACAACAAAACTTTACCCGAATATGAATATTAGGACCAAGTTTTTTATTCTCTTTAACAAGTTGCGAGTGAAAAATACAAACTTAAAGAATCATTATGCCATCACCAAATTTGTCATGCATTCAGATTTATTTAAAGGAAATCTTTAATTTATTGATTTTTTTATGTTTTGCAGGGAGTATAAGTGTATATTTGTGTTAAAAATAGCAAGAAAAATATTAAGTTAACTTATAAGAGCAGATCAACTTATGTCAAGGCCAATTAAATAGATCAACTTGCATTAAAGGATTAGGTATGATGTAGGATATACATAAGGGTTAGCTCAAAACTTAAGGAATCAATCTAAATTTGAAAATAAAACTTAAGAAAAATCCTTTATTGCTTAATTGCAAAAAACATTGAATAGGAGAATTTTAAGAGATGGTTAGAAAATGTAAATGGAACTTGTTGTGACCATTAGGATATGGGGTCCAAATTACCCCTGAAAATCATCCTCTTATTTTAATTGCTAAAGTCCCCTAACATCATAAAGAAGGCTTGGGTGAACATCAAGTTAAGGAATATGAAATCTTTGTAAGAATTTATAAGGAAGCTAATTATATAAAAATTGACCTAATTATCACAAAGTAAATCATACATTAGTTCTAGGGTAAGAAATGGAACCCTAATATATTGCTTCATACCTCACTTACCAATTTTGCCTTATGATAACTCCTTTCTCAATCAAAAGTTACAACTTAAAATCCTTCTATTATTAACATAGAACATTTAAGAAATAAAGAAAATATCACACCACAAATTATCAAGTATTTATTTCCACTTAATTTTCAACAAGAGAAAGTGAGTGAGACACCCTCCATATGTAGATAAGGGCCTCCCTAAACCATGCATACAATATCATGGGTTGGAAATGATAACATGTGCTTCAATGAATACCTTGAGCTAAAAACCATGAATGCTCCAATATAATGGGAAAAAATATCAAAACATTAGAATCCTCCTCAAGCAAGAGGTCAAAACCATGTCAGAAACTTTGACACCCTCAAACCATGGAAAACCAAGAGCACCCTCACACGTGTGGGAAACAAGAATAACATGAGGTGTGCCCTTCTAGAAGGATCTAAAACCACCACATGTGTGGATAGGTAAGAATGTGTGAAGTACATCCTTCACACATTCCTACATACCTCACAGTACGCAGGTTGGCTTTAGCCTGGAAATGACCCTTGTGATCCTATCACGACAACCCCAGTTCTTGTCCACCTTTACTATTCGAACCTAATGGTACTCTAAGAACCTATCTTTGAAGGAGTAGGCTTCATTCCCCGCAACATTATCCAAGACCTCATCACTAAAAGGTGTGGGGAATGGATCATGGACACAAGCGTTATTTAGGTTGCAGTAATCTACACAGACACTTATTTCCGTGGCGTCCTTTTTGTTCTAGATCACTATTGAGTTGATCCATTATGCTTCGTCTACCGAAAAGATGAGTCCTTCCTCTAGCATTTTGTCTATCTCCTTCTTGACCTTTTCTTTTAATCTTGGGTTCAGTCTATATGGTTTGTGCTTCACAGGCTTGGAATTAGGGTGTAACACAATTTTCATTTCTTCGATATCTCCTTTGATTCCCTTTAATTCTGCGACTAAAGCTGGGAATAAATCCTCATACTCATGTAATAGATCAAAAATTTCCTTAGTCGCGTGCTCGTCCCAATAGTCCCCTATTCATGCCATATTTGGTTTTTCCTCCGTCCTGATGTTATGCTTCTACAGTTTTACTAGGAGCAAGTGGGGGGCATCTGTTACGGTCCCTCTTGAATAGCCCTTTCTCCTTTAGTTTCTTGAAACGTCAGGTGCCTTGGTCCCTCTAGATCATCCTCCTCTAGATCTACACTCACAATCCCGCAAGCCATGGACTCTGGGTACCCTGACTCATAATAGTATTGCAGGAACTTTTCGTCAATGAATCCTTCCATAATTGTCCTAATGTAAAAAGTATTCTTTTGATGGCATGCAGAGCCTCAGTTAGTCATGTGTCACTATATTTGAATGAAAATCTTCTACGAAATTGTTTAGCCAATGAGTCCCAGTCCCCAATTTATCTTCGAATTTCTTCTTGTATGTACCACGCCTACGGGACTATACCCAGGGTGTGTACAGACATGTGTACCCATAGCTCCTTCGGGATCTGTTCAATATTCCATCTGTATGTGCAGCGTTCCAGGTGTTTCCAGGGATCAGAGTCCCCCCTATATTTTACACTCTCTCATGGTCGATCCCCTTCCTGCTTGAACCTTTCTCTCATGGCCCGCTTGACCTTGTCCCAATCATGAAGGTTGTTGCGGTGAGATCCCCACCACCATGTTGGGGTTGCTTGCAATGCAATGTTTAGCAATGGTACCTTGTGGCTTTCCCTTATGGTTCTATCAACCTTACTTATAAATACGCTACCGAATCTATGTCATGGAAAGTAGGATAATCACTTACCTCTATCCCAATCCAATTGATGCAACATATTATAGTGCAGCGTCTTGTATTGACTTTGTATCCTCCTTACTTCCAAGCATCCCACGCTGCCTCGGAGCCAACCTCTGAGCTCTATATACTCCTCCAGCTAACTAACCCCTCTTCCATGGGATTGATGTAATCTTTCCTCCTCCCTGTTGTTAATTGGTAGAGCTAGTCTATTGTTCCAGGTTCATCTGGAACATCTACTAGTTCTGTGAATCTTCGCCCTTGGTACGGATCCAATGGTTGTATTAATTGCATCCCTTCCACCTCAAAGATCATCAACTCCTTCTTGAGATCGATGACAGCTAAATTCTCATAAGCCCAAGTCGATGCCAAGCAGTGTTGGGTAAGGATCTTTGTCCCCCATTATATCTATTACCTCAAAGTCTGTGTGTATCTACTTCCATATATTCTAGCCTTCTGATGGGCAGAATGCAATACTGGTTAGCCATCTACCACTGGATCAATGAGTACTTCAATTGTGGTTTTCCCAGTGCCTCCCATGTTTTCCTGGGCAGAAGGCTAACGTCTGAACCTAGGTCCAACATTGTATCTTTGATCTAGAATCTTTCCACTTGTGCATCAATTCGAAACTCCATGCCTGTTCTTTTCCTATTTCTTTGGAATCTCCTCATGTGCTTCTCTGGCATATTTATCGAGATTCCTTCTTCCCCAACTTCTCCTTTCGGCATAATTGCTTTCATACTCCTGCACAGCTCTCCTAACATCTTATCATTGTCAACAATCTACAAGAATAGTCTAAACCATTCCTTAATCGGGCGGGAAACAATGGCCTTTTCTAAATTTGGCACCTTGTCCTTCTAGGATTTGACCAAGTTTTCGAACATTTTCGCTGCCTCCTGATAGTATTGTTTCTGTTATCTAGGGTCATATGATTTTTTTGGGGAAGCTACTCGAACAATCAGGGGTTGCTCTGGTGCACCTTAGTCAGCCCACATCTTCTTTCCTCCTATAGTTACTATGTTTATATTCGATAGTGGAATTATTTTAGTAGCCCTCGGTTCTTCATTGATCAAGTTAGTTCTCCTTTTCCTGGTTCGTTCTTCCCATCTTGCGATCAACTCGGGGAAGTCCTTTATTGCATGTGCGTTAACCCGGCATTGAGAGCACCAAGGTCTTCTTGGAAGAGGAAATTCCTTGGCGACATGTCCCTCCTGGTCGCAGTTGTAGCATCAAACAGGTCCCCTACCCCTTGTTCTTCCTCCTCTCATTCCTCCTCCCCCTCCTCACCCTCCACGAGTGGTCTCATTGATCCTGAAAGCAACTGGTCTAACCGCTCCTCTAGTGCATCCAATTCTCGACACTGGTTGGTGTGGTGAGTCGTGGAAGCGAAAAACTCACAGTAGTTATTGTTTGGTACGTTTGAGTACTTCCGCAATATCGGGCACAACTGAGGTGAGTGTCCATAGCTCCTACATACCTCACAGTATGCAGGTTGGCTTCAGCCCGGAAATGACCCTTGTGATCCTATCACGACAACCCTAGCTGTAGGTGGAGCTCCTAACAATTCGGCGGGCCCTGATGTAGGATTCATGCCTCTTAGCCTCAGGCATTAATTCGCGATGTGACCTTCGACCAAACAATGGGTGCACCACACATTGGGTCTCGCTGGGTAGACCGACTGTAAGTCTTTCAATTTCTCTGTTAAGCTAGTTATTTGGTGCTAGAGTCCCATGATTGACAAGTCTTGTAACCCTACCCCCCCCCCCCCCCCCCCCCAACCGATATTCATGTGGGTATCCTTCCATTGCCTCAATGCGAGTTGCATGCTCTGGAGCATCCTGTAGGGTCTCAATCTTTTGTTGTGTTAAGGGCATTCAGGTAAGGGGTAGGAGTGACTTGATAAGCCAATCCCTCTGTTGATTGGGGTCTATGGTGTAACTTAGCTTGCCGATCACATCCTTGAACCTCTACGTCAACTCTCAGGCAGTCTCTCCATCCCACTACTTTATCTCCCACAACTCTAACAACCCTTGCTGGTCTGTCTGTGGAAGCTTGAATTCCTGTACGAAGCTCTTCTTGATGTCATCCATTATTGGATTTTGGTTTAATTTTGCCCATTTGATAAACCATCTTAGGGCTGTGTCCCTAAAGGTGGTCTGGAATTTGGTCAACTTCACATTGTCTCACATTTGGCGAGCTCTCCATATAGCTTCGCAGAGGTACCATTGTTTCTCCACATCCTCATTCCCTTGACCCAAGAACTTTGAGTATCTAGTAAAGGATCCTGCCATTCTGGCTTGAGTGCGTGCTAAAAGCACAAAGCCTTGGGTCCCAGGCTGTTGAGATCCTTGCAATCCTAGATTACTAATACCATTATTCCCACTAATATTAGAAGTACCATAATATGTTTTATATATAACATGCACATTATGTATCTGTATTTCTTTAAGCAACTTAGCAACAAATTTACAAGGATCGTTGTAAAGTACCAGGGGAAGGTCAGAGTGAATGCTACCTAAGCTTTGGGGGGTTGGATGCTTGATTTCATCTAGTGCATTTCCCTCTACAAACAATTGTCTTATAACATCGCACATTTCATCTTCCATCTCTTCCTCGGGATTACTATGACCACTTCCATTAGATACCTCCCTCGAAATCGGGAGGGAGGGCTCCTACCGCCTTCCAGGCTTTCGTCTAACCAATTTGTCTCTATTCCTTTCTCAAAGTTCCCCGTTATCTCATATCTTCATTTTGGACCCCTTGACACCACTCCTGCTTGGTGTGGTCCCTCTGCATGCACTTTTATCGCCCGCATGGCCCTTTCCTACCACTTTTCTGCTACCAACGCCCTCCTCTGCGCTCTCGCATCCCTAGCCCTTCGTGAGTCTTCTACATCCATCCTTTCAATGGCATCAAAGTCCCCCATTTAGTAGTGTTTCCCCCCTTTGATCCTTCCCCCAGCACTGGGTTTTACGCTTCCATGATCGCCTCTTGGAAAGAAATTAAACCTTCTTCCACCGTCAGAATTTTAATCCAAAGAGGTACTTCCTTCAACAATTTTCCTCCCAACCCCAATCTGAACACATCATCAACCTTTGAGAAGGACTGATAAATTTCTACTCTGAACTCGACCACATATCCCTCCAGAGTAGTCTGTACCCAAAAATCTACTGCTCTTGTCAGATCAGTGTCTACGTGGTGGACTGCTGCAAGATCAACGGGGCCTCAACTGCGACGAGATGGTTGTTGTCCTTTCCACTGACCCTTCACTTGCAATCTACGCAACCAATTGTATAGTTCCTCCGGGAACTTACACCATAAGATATCATATTGATCACTTGCAACTTTTGAGTATAAGATCTCATTTTTCAACTTAGCAACAATCCGGCTTCGAAGGACAGCTTGTTATGACACAAACCGATCCACTTGGTCATCCCACAAGTTTCGTATTTCTTTCTTAAAAATCCTCGATACCATATTCTGAACCCCTCTTTTTGATTTCGGGTCTCGGAAATGGAACCATTTGTTGGCATGAAAATGACAACAGGGAAGAGACCTTGAGTTCAAGTTCAAGGGGCCAACAAGGCTCCGTTGTAGTCTAGGACAACACCGACATTTTCACCTTACCCAAATGGCAAGGAGTCTCACTCGAGCCGTGCAACGACCGAAGTTAGATGGGGATGGATGGGGTATCAAGGAAATGCAAATAACATACAACAATAGCTCATCACACTCAATTATTTTTACTATCCAATACTTTCAGGCTACTCATACCATCATAGGAAACTACCTGGCTATTGATCATTCATTTAAAATTTTGAATAACCCATAAGGAACATGTAGAGTCTCCAAAATGTATTCAAAATATCATCCACTTTCACCTTTATCGCCACCATTCCACTCACATGTCGCAACTCCATGACCATATAACGATTCATTAGCCTCCATTTTCATAATTATATGGGTTCCATTTGTGTTTTCCAAAAGATAATGATTTCTAGTATTATAAGTGAATTAAATGGTTAAAACTTAGAAAAATGACATATACTTGCTAATACTTAAAAGTGGCTTGAGTTTCATGACATGTGTAGGTCAATTGGAAGCGTCCAAGGCACCCTTATGTGGCCTCCAAAGCTTAAATTCGAATTCCCTTCAAGATATGGAAGAAGATTAAGATAAAGGTCAAAGAGGATACGTGTCTCATTATTATCTATTTGAGTTGTAACTCTATGAGATTTTCTAGGGATCTAGGGAGGGAATAATGGACCTCCATTAATGAAGTAGCTTCTTATGTTTTTGTATAAATAGGAGAGCCTCCTCCTTTCAAAGGCATGTGTAAAGTTGAGGAAATGCTCATGTTTTGAATATAGAATTTGGATTTGGCACCATGCTCATGAGTGATGTTCACTTTGATTTGGTTATGCCTGCATTTGGAGCCTCTCAACTTTCCATCTCTCATGCTTTTGGATTGGCCACCTGCAATGTGTGAGAATTTTTTTTTTTTTTAGATTTATTGCTTTCATAGATTAAGATTTATTTCTTTCATATTTTTTCTTGTTGAAAGGTTAAGAGTGATTGTTTTTATTTGCTTTCTACCTAGAAGTTAAGAGCATTTGTTTTTATTTGCTTTAATATATTTTCCTGTGTGAGAGGATAAGAGTGATTGCTTTTATTTGCTTTCTACCTAGAAGCTAAGAGCATTTGTTTTTATTTGCTTTCATATCTTTTCCTGTGTGAGAGGTTAAGAATGATTGTTTTTGCTTTTATTTCTGAAAGAGTGGTGTGTTTTCAATTTCTGCAAGATTGAAAGATTAAGATTTCAACTCCGCGCGCAATACTATAATGATACTATAATTTCTTTTGAATTTAGTGTTGAATTAGAATAGGTGAATTTGGTTTGTCATTATTTCGTTTCATAGTTAGATTGATCTAAATTGAAAGTTAATTTCTAGCATATATAGTGCACGCATGCTTCGCAAGTTTTACGAAACCCCCCAGGTTGACAATTAAATGATAGGTAATTAACTTACCTCAACATTTTGGCGCGCCGGGCAAGTGTGCATACGAACTAGATTTCAGTCTAGAGTTCATATTATTTTTCAAATTTTTTTTAAAGATGCATGATTAAAGCATGTAGATGCATAAATCATTTAGTTGCATATCATTTATATATAATTATATATATATATATATATATATATATATAATATATATATAATAAATAAAAATAAAAAATAAAATAAAATAAAAAATTGATACTAACCATTTATTGACAAAGGATCTAGAATGCAGAACAAACATTCTTTAGAGCACAAAGACTACATTGAGGAATGGTATCGAAACACGATTGCGCCACGTAATTCATCCATTTTTCAAGAGATCTTTCGGCAAATCTAAAGGTTAAAATGATTTTTCATGTCCTCATGCAAAATCTGGTATATTTTGCAAATTTGGATATGAACGTTCTAGAAAATCTAATCCGTAAATAGCTCCATTGGAAACATTCATATACTTAAAAATAAAAATAAAAAAATAAAAAATATTCTTTCAAGTATGATAAACTAGGAAATAAAATCAAGCTTGATTACATTTTTTAAGTTCTTGATTGCATTTTTTAAATTTTTAGACTTTAAAATATTTAGATTTTTATTTATTTTCTTGCATTTTTTTCACTAACCTCACAAAAATATTTTCAATAAAAAAAATCATGTTTTTATTTTAAATAATAATAAAAAAAATCATGTTAGATTTTCATTAAAAAAAAAAAAAAACTTCATGTTTTTGAATAAGGGAAATGTAAATTTTTAAATAAAAATTATCAATTCTTTTTTTTTAGAGAATAGAGAAATTGAGAAATTGATAACTGGCTCTCGTGCGACCCGTAAAAAATTCAAATACATTAGCTTAAAAATCAAAATCCAATTTCAAAAAAATAAATAAATAAAAATTCATGCATAAATCTTGCTTCAAATTGTTGCATATCTATTTCTTTTTTTTTTTAGGAGCTGCAGAAATGAATCGTTTCTGCAGCCAAGCTTGATCCATCATCAAAAACTGTGTTGAAGGGCTTGACATAGATCGATTTTTAATTTAAGCCCTATCCATAACCTAGGTGAGAGCCATCATCATCCGATGCACTGTCTGATTTGAGGATCGATGTAGTATTTCTTAATTTTATTTCCATTTTCCCTACGATTCAACTTTTTTCCTGTGGTCTGGTTAACGAAAATTCTTCAAGCAGCTCTGGGACCATTGAACCACCTCATAGCAAATGGACGAAACATTATAACTTCTTAGCTATAGCTTAGGCGGACACATAACACAATTGGTATGGACTTTACGACAACTATGTGGGTCATATATGTCTGGATGTGAGAAGCTTGTAACTGCTTCTTCAGCTTCAGATTCTATTGATTCATAGAGTAAACATTAAAATTGAGTGAGTAGAAACCTGGCATTGTACCTTAGCAAGGCAAGAACATGGAAAAGTGAAACGTATATAAGGCCACATGAGTTTCTTACTCCTGCTCTGCCCCTTGCTCGTTGCTTCGGTGTCTCCATTATTTCTTCCATGTTGTGTTCGACAAACCAGTAACCCGATTCCACTAGTCATTTCAAACCTCACGGAAAAATCTATATAAAATCCAGCAAGTGATTTTTGTTACTTGAGTATTTGCCAGAAATTCATAGTAGCTTAAAAATGTCAGTTTTAAAACATGATTTATGGCCAAATGAAAATTTATTTCGAAAAAATAAAACGTGGATTTATCTTAGAGCGAGGTGAGTTATAAAACCCAGGAGCGATTTCTTCAAATTCGTAACAGATTGAGAGATATTTGGGGTTCTCTGAAGCCTTACTTGGCAAATTGCGTAAGAAAAAACGGTTTGAAATTAATGAACAGAGGCAATTGCGGCCCTGATCTACAAGAGGTAGATCCGGCCATGGAGATACTCAAATGTTGGTGGCTCAACTCTTGATACACATCATGGTTTTGTTGTTAAGTATAGTGAGGATCGAGATTTTTGAGTTAGTTGCATAAATCAAAGTAGATCTCCCTGATAAGAAGGTAATTATCATACATGCAGGTCACAGACTTATAAACTTTCTTGGAGAAAAGGCTTCACAGAAAGCTTTGGATTGGTTAGTTTCCCAAAATATTGAGGTGCACTTGAATGAATGCATTGATTTGGAAAGCCTCTCGGAATCAAACAACACATATACCACATCAAGTGGAATGACTATCTCTGCAGATTGTCATTTCGTGTGTGTGGGAAACCGTGTCGCCTCCTCTTGGCTTCAGGAATCCATTTTCAAAGACTCTATTGATAAGGATGGGCGCCTGAAAGTTGATGATTGTGTACGATTAAGAGGGAAAACCAAAGTCTTTGCAATCGGAGATATTGTGGATGTTGAGGAAATCAAGCAAGGCTTCCTTACTAAGAGGCATGCAACGGCGGTGACTGGCAATATTAAGAAGTTGATGCTGAATTCTAAGCACAAATTGACTACATACAAGGCTGGCTCAACAATGGCAATGGTATCTCTGGAGAGACATGTTGCAGTTGCTCAGTTGCCATTTGGAACAATAATCGATTGCATCCCAGGAAGGATAAAGTCCAGAGATTTGGAGAGCCATTGGCCCTATCAGACTTTATGCCAATCACTTCCCAATCACTTCCGCGTTAGTTTTAACTCGAGAGTGAAAATTTTCCATTATGACTTCGATAAAACGGTTTTCATGGCAATTTCGTTTTCTTTTGACTACGTTGTTGTGTTGTATTTTTTTTTTTTTTTTTTTTAAGAATGTTATATGATATTTATGTTATATTTTTTTAATGTGTTTTAATGTTTAATGTATAATGTTATGTTTTTTTGTTATGTATGTTATGTTTTAGATTGTACATTTATGTTATAAGGATTTTTTTTTTTTAATTTGCTTGTATATATATTTTAGTTTGTAGATATATTTTTCTTGTTTATGTTTTTCTTTCATGTATATCTATTTTATTTTTTTTATTTTATTTTAGTTTTGTAAAATATTTCATTAATTTTTAAATTGTGTGTTTTATTATTATTATTATTATTATTATTTAGAAAATTTGCAATGGAAAATTGTCATATAAAAAATTTGATGTGAAATTCAATTCATGATTGGAGCAAAGTAAAAGAAAAAGGAACTTTTGAGATGATTCATTTACACACCTATCAAAGCAAGAAGAAGAAGAAGAACCAAAAATTAAATTATTATTTGCTAATTTTCCTGGAAGATGCATTGATCAATTTGAAGATTGGAATAGTTATTTGTTCATAACAAAAATGCATAGTTGTGTATACTTAACTGTCTGTTCAGGATTTTAGCTACAAAAACTGCGCAATTCTGCAGCTGACCAATGATTCTGCAACTGAAAAACAATTTCACGACTCTGTATTTAACTCAGTGATCTATTTGTCAGCAATGCATTATAATCAGAAAATCATGCTCAAAAATTTATTATTGGTTTTATCTAAGGATCGTCTTCAAGTATGATGCAGAAAAGAAGAAGAACTATGAAGACGCTTTATCTGCAAGATCGATTGATGAATTTTTTATCAAAGATTGTTTTGCAAGAATCATTAAGTATTTGCAAATAATATTTCTTTATCTTTATGAAATGCTATGATTCAAACATAGATGGAGGAAATTGTTTACCTATGCATATCGTCATTTCTTTTAGAAATTGGATTTATTATCATGATTGTGAAATTGGACTAACCATTTGAAAAGAAAACACGTCATGAACTTGTCAACTATGCAAATTTTTCGTATGTACCTAGAGAAATTGATCACTTCTCTTTGAACACACTTATGTTTGTTTCCATATTAGTGCCATGTTTGTTTTCAGGTTCCAGGGAAATCGAAGAACTGAAGGAAACCAATTATGCATGATTGGTTTTCTAGGACCGATTTCAAGAGACATGAACCAATTAAATCCATTTCTATCATCCATAAATGTCATCATTTTTCTTCTCCAAGCTCACAAGTTATCCAAGCATTTTTGCTAAGCATCATCATCACCATTTTCCTTGCAAAGGGTGGCATGTTTCCTTCACATTTTCAATTTACATTTTCCATTCACATTTTTCGTAATTTCGATTCATAGAGATATTCAGCTCGCTTACATGCCAATTTTTCCTTTTGCTTTCCGTTCGCTTGTTTACCCTCTTGTCATTTTCATTTCCATTAAATAAACCTTGATCCACTGCAAAATTTTCCATCCATAGTCCTTCCAAAATCATTATTCCATACTCACGTTAGATGATGGGGGATTCATAATGTCTCCCTTCTAGCAAGTCTCATCCTATTGACATCAACACATTATCTAGGTTCAGGGCTAAAGTCCTTATTAGTACCTTGAGGCTTGTATGCATCAATGACCAGTTCTCTCACCAACAATCATGGGAATACATCAATGTCCCATGATCGTTGGATCTTGAAAGTGGCTCGACATCAGCTCATCTTTTCACACTTTGTAAAATGTACTTAGGTACCTTGGCACTTGTTGACATTAATGGCGATTTTGCCTCGCATTGGTTAACGACATTCATCAATGGTTGGTAATCCAATGCCTTCTCTTCATGCTTGACAACAACACATTCATTCGCATGACTAGAATTGTACCATCGGGTTTTGTAGCAGGTGAAGACTATATCATTCAACATTTTGCAGCAGATACAACAAATTTAGCAATCGCAATAAAGAATCCATTTTCATCACCTCATCCACTATTTATGCAACCAAGAAGCAGATGAAATTCTACATTATATTCCATGATCCAGCAATAGTTACAACTTCTCTACATATGCACAGTTTGTCCACTTCCTAGGTTACTAAGTAAAGGTATGTTCTTTTCTAGCTTTTAATCATAGAATTCCTTGAATACTGAAATTATAATTTTTGGAAATTACTTCACCATATTTCATTTCTCATTTGAAAAAAAAAATGTAAACACCTTTAGTTGGCGGGGGAAGGGACATCCATTTATTATCACATCCATATCACTTCATTTCATCCTAAAATAATCGTCCTAATCAATTATGATTGCATTATGGTTCAAAAGTTATGTGATTTGCAAATAAATTCCTAAATGATGAGCATATTATATGGCTGATTTAAATATGCATTCTTAAATATGTTCAATTAATCTTGTTGCAACAAAAAGAAACAATGTATTGATACACAAGAACCAATACCAATTAAGATTTGGTTGTCACACAAGAACCAACCAAACATGTTGCAATTCAATGTATGACAAGGAATACTTTGCGAAAAGAAATGAAATTGTCAAATGCAAAGTTTAAGGACATATGATATAAGCCAAGCTTATTCAAAAGCAAATCATGATTAAACAACGCAGTAGATTTCATGAGGACATGCAATAACATCAGTTGGGGGGTATGTAGAGTCTCCAAATGGTATTCAAAATATCATCCACTTTCACCTTTATCGCCACCCTTTCGCTCACATGTCGCAACTCCATGACCATATAACCGTTCATTAGCCTCCATTTTCATAATTATATGGGTTCCATTTGTGTTTCCAAAAGATAATGATTTCTAGTATTATAAGTGAATTAAATGGTTAAAACTTAGAAAAATGACATATACTTTCTAATACTTAAAAGTGGCTTGAGTTTCATGACATGTGTAGGTCAATTGGAAGCTTCCAAGGCACCCTTATGTGGCCTCCAATGCTTAAATTCGAATTCTCTTCAAGATATGGAAGAAGATTTGGATAAAGGTCAAAGAGGATATGTGTCTCATCATTATCTATTTGAGTTGTAACTCTATGAGATTTTCTAGGGATCTAGGGAGAGAATAATTGACCTCCATGTATGAGGTAGCTTCTTATGTTTTTGTATAAATAGGAGAGCCTCCTTCTTTCAAAGGCATGTGTAAAGTTGGGAAATGCTCATGTTTTGAATATAGAATTTGGATTTGGCACCATGCTCATGAGGGATGTTCACTTTGATTTGGTTATGCCTGCATTTGGAGCCTCTCAACTTTCCATCTCTCATGTTTTTGGATTGGCCACCTATAATGTGTGAGATTTATTGTTTTTTTTTAGATCTATTGCTTTCATAGATTAATATTTATTTCTTTCATATCTTTTCTTGTGTGAGAGGTTAAGAGTGATTGTTTTTATTTGCTTTCTACCTAGAAGTTAAGAGCATTTGTTTTAATTCGCTTTCATATCTTGTCTTGTGTGAGAGGTTAAGAGTGATTGTCTTTTTTTTCTTTCTACCTAGAAGTTAAGAGCATTTGTTTTTATTTGCTTTCATATCTTTTCCTGTGTGAGAGTTTAAGAATGATTGTTTTTGCTTTCATTTCTGAAAGAGTGGTGTGCTTTTCAGTTCCTGCAAGATTGAAAGATTAAGATTTCAATTCCGCGTGTTCTACTATAATTGTACTATAATTTCTTTTGAATTGAGTGTTGAATTAGAATAGGTGAATTTGGTTTGTCATTATTTAGTTTCATAGCTAGATTGATCTAAATTGAAAGTTAATTTCTAGCATATATAGTGCATGCATGCTTCGCAAGTTTTACGAAACCCCCGGGTTGACAATTAAATGGTAGGTAATTAACTTACCTCAAGAGAACACAACAATACTATAAGGAACCCAAACTGCTTCTTTCATTAACTGGAATATAAGAGAGTACATGACAGAGTATAAAAGGCTCAAAGCCTATCATTGAATACACAAAGAGCACATTTTCATAGAAAGAAACTAACAACAATGGATATAAGCAAAGCAGAGGATAGTCCTAGCCTTTCGACAACCAATCTAGCTCTCAGGATCCTGCCCTTGCTCACCCGCTTCATCACCAACCCCTTCCTTGTGCTATCTTTTTCATTTTATCCTTTGCTTTGCATTCCCACTGCTAGTTTCTCTGGGCTGACTCCGCCATTGGTTGCCTTCTATTTCCCTTGCTCGACTGCTTATGTACTATTCCGCTACCTTGCCACAACTTCCCGTTCACTCCCAGTCATGTTCCTTTCCTTTGGCTGTTAGCTCTACAACCCAAACCATTTTCCTTGCCACCTATTCTTGACATTTCTTCCCGCCAAATCCAAAATTCAAAACGAAGGCCCCAACGTCATGACTAAGACAACTTTAGCAAGTCATACTTCCATAGTAATTTCTCAAGAATAGCTTGATGAATTAAAAAATCACAATAGAGGCCTTAGTCATAAACCCTTAAGGAAAATGGGGTCTCATGGACAAGGGATATGAAAGAGAAGACAAGGCATCCTAAGCCTCATTATAGCCATGCCATGCATTAAGCATGAAGGCCTAAGTTTTGATGGTAGAAAAGAAAAGGATATGAACAAAATGACGACATTTGTGAAGGAAAATGACATGAAAAAGTTGGCTTGCTCATCATAAGAAATAGCAGCAAGTGCATCCTACTAACACATCATCCTTCTTGTGGCAGATTGAAGAAGAGCAGTGATGAGAAGAGTTGGAAGACTCAACCTATGTATCACTTAAAAGAAGTAGAAAGCCAATCAGTTGGGGAAAGGAGGAAAATACCAAGAGGTGCATCAAACAAGACATCCCTTGTTTGTCACTGTTGGAAGAGGAAAGGAAACAACAATTTATATTATTGGTATTTATTACCTTGATATTTTGAAAGAAGAAAGGCCATATTGAGGCATCTTGCTAGAAGAAGCAATCCATATGACATGAACCTAAATGTTTTTAGAGGAAGAAGGACAAGAATTCTTTACCAATCCAACAACAAATTTAGAGGAACATTGAGAGTAGTACTATCTCAAGTACTCCATACTATGGTGCCAAGAATTTTTTCCACCATTGTAAGTTGAGTGGTCATTAGGAAGAAAATCGTTGGTGACTTCATCCACAACTTCACCCTAAAAACTCCACAACCAAGAGAAGAGTGTGGAGAGTGAATATTGAAGTAGATGAATGGTTGATTTCATATCTAATCAAAGGAGAAAAAAATATTTGAGGAGTTATAACAACAAAGAAGGTCAGTGACACTAACAATATAGAAAATAGTTTATGCTAAGGGTAGCCACAATCTAGTTCTTTTTTTTTCGGTATTGCATCCAAAGAAACCCTTCTTGAAGATACATCGTAGACTGGTGCACAAATGTTAATGACCTTAAGAGAGTTCTTGAGAAGTCCGTGACATGCTTACAAGCATGTCCATGCATTAGAGAGTTATTTCCATGATGGGAATAATTGGTCCTAGCACAATAATGCACACCATGCTTCCCTTATGGAATTGGTATGTAATGGAAACGTGTTGGGGTCACACTAAATAAGAAGATCAACATTAAACTTGGCTTATTTGCTTGCTAAGATGGACCATATCCAAGTATGAGAGAGAGAGATGGGAATGGATGTTGATTATAGAGTTCAAATCTAGAGATCACTCAAAGATGAGAGTGAGTGGGTAAACTTCTTCATCGTGGGAACATGTAGGCCAAGAAATAAAACTAGGGCTTGTTGACAGTGCTGGACCCGCCAACATCAAGGGATCTCCCTAGTATGAAGTCCCAACTAGACCTCACATCGTTTGGTGTAGGAGTTCCATCTGGTACGATGGCCCGGTTGACATTATCTTAAAGATTTTCCTCAACTCTTACTTGTCAGCACAGGGGAGTGGTATGCTTTGTCTTCCGAGAAGTGAGGTTCGTGTGCTTGGCAAGTGTAAGTGCCACTTGTGTCAATGGTTCTTTCACTGCAGAGGGAGAGGGTGGGAGTGAGTCCCAAGTCGGTTGGGAGAAGTCCAACCTCTATTAGGAACACACAACACAACAAGACATGTGCATCTTTTGGCAGAACAGTCCACACGAATGCAGTAATCACAACACGCAAGGGAAGATAACACGTATAACACTCAACGGATTATTCCACACGAGTGCAACAGTTGTTACAACAAGTTTTATGTGAAAGGTCTGCCTGATGTCCGAGAGAGTAGCCTACATGGGTGAGACAACCTTAACAGCATATACAACACATTTTCATTAATAGATTATGTATTACAACACGTGAAATAGTTCAGATGTAGAACACAGGTTAAAGAAACATGCATCACAAGTTTTAAAGATTAGTCTTACAACAATTACAATACATGTGTGAAAACGTGTTGGCCTGTTGGCAGGCTTCTAAATTGAGCGAAAGTTCAAAGACACATCGTTACACCATACATCACCAACCCCAAGTGTGGGGCGTTGGAGCCACTACTTACTCCTCAAAGAAAATATTGCAGACTCTCTTGGCTATGTGGGAGGAGCTGAGGTGAAAAAGTCCTTTACATGTACAAATGAGGGGGTATTTATAGCCAAGGGTGAAAATTGACCCTTGTGGCTATTCGACTACCTTCATGATTGTTTGACTTCCATGAATTTTCGACTTTACATGACTCTTTCTACAACAAGTGGGTCTCTTGGACTTCCACGTTACATTACATTGATTGACAACATAGCCCATAGTGGAGATGTGGGAGACATGACTCGACATGACAGTGCTAGTACATTCGTGCTACTACTGGAGTGCATGTCAAGTTATAGTGTCATTGGGTGATGGATGTCTACATGGTGTATCACAGCTTCACCTTCGCATGGCAAAGTGCACGGAGTTTTCGATGGTCTTTGGTTCGCTTGATGATTCCTAGGCATCTTTCTCCTTGCTTGCATGTTGGAAGGCTTGATAGACTCATTTATTCGTGAAAGGTGCATGTTCGTCCGATCGTTCGTTCATGAGCACATCTTGCATGTTTGCTCATTTGTCCATCCGCGAACATATATTTGGGTCATTCATTCATGAGCACATCTCTTCGCATGCATCGTTCATTCATCTATTGGTGAACCTGTCCTTCTACATGTGCTCCCTTTGTTCATCCCATTCATCGTCTTGACATGTTTGTTGGTGTACATATACCTGCAGTCACTCATGACAAGATGACATCAAATCCAAAACCTCCTAGTCTATCATGACACATGATCATTTATGATGCAGGTGATCGAGAGAAGCAGCAAGGTTGTGAAGCGGGATGATGGCTCTAGGCACTGTTGATGAAAACTGTGCAAGAGTCACTAAGTGATGAACATGGGCAATCTAAGTCAACAGTGACTGTCTGCGAGGTCTGGCTCGGTTAGAAGGCAAAATTGTGCAAATTTTGGGAGGGACAATCTAGGCTGCCGGAAGGCAAGGTAGGCAGTGTATGCACAGTTTCCGAAACAAGCGGGCAACATGGGCTGGAAGGCCAAATTTGTGCAATTTTCTGGACGAACAGGTCGAGCTGCAAGGAGAGTCAACAAGTAGAGATTGCGCAATTTTTGGGAGGAACTGCCTGGGAGCCTGGCAGCCAAAACTGCGCAATTCCCAGAGGAAACTGGCAGTTAGTTGCTGGGGTCACTGGTAGCCAAAACTGCATAATTCCCAGAGGGAAGTGGCATTTGGCTGTTGGGGTCACTGGCAGCCAAAAATATGTAATCTCCAGAGGGAACTGGTAGTTGACTACTGGGTCACTGGCAGCAGAAATTGCGCAATTCCTGGAGGGAACTGGCAATCTGCTACTAGGAGCTGCTAATAGAGGAAACTGCATTGAGGCTAGGAGGTCGTCCTACTGATCATCTCTGCGCAATTTCTGAGCTGAGCGGACTATTGGGAAGCAGAAGGCCTGCTCATGAAAACTGCGCAATTTATTGGATGAGCAGTCGGTCAACTACTGGGATGACTAACGGGGAAAACTGTACAATTTTTTTAGGGAGTCAACGATAGGCACTTGGTGTCTGTCTGGCCTATCTGCGCAATTTCCTTAGTCAGCCGAGAAAGTAAGGTCAGTGACCTCTGCGCAATTTTTGAGGGGAGTCAGTCCCGGGGTGGTTGTTGGGTCCGATTGTCCAGGTGGTCAGTATGAAAGTGGATTGAATTACTTGCGAAAGCACAGCTTGAAAAGACTTGCTTGATGCTTTTGCGCTATTCTGGTTGACAGTCCATCGAGTCGATGGCGGGGTGATGGTTTGGCTATCAGAGGGGAGTTTGGTCGTCAAAACTTCAGCAAAAATGACTAAGTGTGTGAACGATCGAAATATGCATAGGTGATCATGCAAACATACACTTTCATGACTTGACAACGAAATGACTCAAACCATCCAGACACACATGTTCAACATGACTGATCCACGGTGCAAGTGACAAGCGCGACACTCGCGATTGATCGTTCATTGACCGAGACGATGCTTGCGCAACAATGAATGTGACTCCGTGTGTGAGTGCGATCGATGCTTTCATAGCGAACACAATAAGCACATACGAAATGAAGACTTTGAGCATAACTGGAACATGGTCTCAAGCATGACGTAGACACCATCATGCAGAAACTTGAATGAAATGAACAAGCACGGTGGATGCAAGGACTCACACGAGCTCACGGAATGAACCCAAGTGTGTGCGGTCATCAAGCGAAACTCTCAGGGGAGGCTCCGAAATTGGGTGCAAGACAAAATTTTGGAGGGTCGTTGTAGTCGCTACAACACTTGGTAACACACTGGTATAACTCCATCTTCTCTATTTCAGTTCATTGCTAGCATAGGGCCTTGGTATTTCGGGGAGTATTGAATCGTTGTGTGTGTTACTTTGGCTTCCCCACTTACCCCATGGACATACATGGTCCACCCTTTGACAACTCAATCAAACACAATCAAAAGTTAAGCTTGGTATCAGTGTTTTGAATTCGGGAATGGTAGTTTAGCTCGCGAGTCGAAGATTTTCAGAGTATAAGTTTTCATCTCTGGTGTGCTCCACTGCCAGCAGTGTTGGAGAGTACCCCGGCGGAGTCACACAGGAACACACACAATTCTCCACTGCTAGCGAGCCTAGACAGTACGCGGGTGGAGTTGCATGCTTCACCTCTCTGCGCAAGAAGCCTTTCTCTTCTTCACCTTTGTATTTTTCAAGAGGATTGTGCATGGGCACTTATTTATTTTTGGGGCGGAAGAGGGATCCCAACTTATTGAGGGCAAAAGAGGTTGTTCCTTCAAAGAAGCATGTAAGACCTCTAACATAGGTTTGCTCATTTAGATTTTCCCCTTCTTTGTTTCTACTAGTCGGATCAGCTTGAACACACATAGCATAAGGTTGAGTATAGGCATGGGGCTTCCCAGTGTGGACGCAGGTTCTTAGTTGGACCAAAACTTCCCTTGCAGATGGTTCGTATTTTTCGTCAAGACTTCATCGGTCAAAGGTTATAACCAAACACAGAGAAGACAGACACAAGATTGGCCAAGTGATGTGGTGTCACAAGTCTCTACAAATTTCAGCCACATACTTTATTCAAAATCCAGAACGTAGTAGTTGGCATCACTTATTTTCGAAAACAAAAATAGTAATATAACAAGCAAACAAAACAAACGTAAACAAAAATAGTAAGCAAAGCAAACAAAGTGAAAACAACAACAAGCAAACAATCATGCAAACCAGAAAGCAAAGACAAGAAAAAAAAACACTACTCCTACTCCTACGTTAAATGGTCGAGGTTACGTGAAATGAAATTTCCAATGAGTCCACAGTAGGGGTACCCAACCTACAGTCACAAAGATACGAGCAATTAAAACAGGTAAAAAATAGTGTGCAACAGAAAATGAAAAAACTTGAAAAACTTGCACCTGAGAGAGAAGGTCTCACATGTGGGTGGAAGAATGTGTCACAACCACCCAACACACATGCTTACCTCTTCCGTGACTACCATTTTTCAACAAACCTCGAAGGCCCCTTGCGAGTGTGTGTTGTTCTGCACCAAGTTTCTCAGCGAGTGCGAGGAAGGACTGGAGCTTATTACCTGCAACATGACTCGCCAAGTAAGATTGTTCCAGCCATTCAGTGATTGGATCACAAAATTCATGATGGTTGTTCTGAAAGATTCGTGATCTTTGAGTAGAAAAATTCCTGATTCGAGAGAGGGGATCATGATGAGAATCTGGTACAGATAGATAGGTCTGGTCATTCTCATCAGTCATGTCAAGATAGTGAGGGCCTGTCATAGCCATCAGTGCAGGCCAAAGTGCCTCACTTGCTTGACAGAAGTCTAAGAAGAAATATGTTACAATGTGAAGATCATAGAGCGCGAAGCAACTGTCATTGGATGTATTGTTGGGAAAATGATAGACTACATGACATCCACCCAAGATGGAAGATAAATCAGACCAGTCTATCGAGATGTCGAATTCCCAGTTTGACATGAACAAAGAAACCTTTTGAACAATTGTACGAACGCTCTGAATGAGGGAACCAAGTTCGTTGTGCGCTAAGCATGATAGAACACCCACCTGCAACTGGTGAAAAAGTGCACAGGCATCATGGTCATCACAAAAATGTTGAAAGGATGCCAACACTGTGAATGTGTGACACCGGTTGGGGTGTGGCGAAATGAGAGTAATTTGATTCGCGTGATAGGTGTGTGCTCGTCATCACACAAGGAGATTGTTGGTGTGATGAGTGGGCATATTTGACATGCAAAATTTGCAAAACGACCAAGGATCTGATTACGAGAGATAACATCTGATAAGTATTATTCTAGATAGAGATAGTCTTTGAGATGATAAACTTCATTGTCCCATGATTGGATGAGGGACGGACACTACCAACCCGAATTGGATGTCAGAGAGGTGCATGAAGACAAACATGTTGTAATGGACTCATGGATTCAATCATTAGTGAATATCTGAAATTTTGAAATATCATACCCCGAATAGTAAATATTCTTTACATGGGGATCCACGTCGAGTGCAACCATGCAGATAGATGGATTGTGCGTGAGAAACGAGATCTGATTTGGTTTGACGGGCTTACCAGAGTCGCAAGGTCCTGACATAACCATCAATGGGCATTGAAGTGCCTCAACTCCCTAGCACTTCCCAGAATTGAAAAATTGCATTTTGGGATGTGAAACATATCATGCATGGCTTGAGGATGGTTGTTCTAACTGATCTCAAAACTTCTCTCAGGATGACAACCATCTCTGTCACAGGATTGATCAAAATCTTTAGCAAGCTGACTTGACGAGTTGTCTTCGTGCAACACACAAGATGATGACGAGTGGGAAGAGTCCTATGTATTGAGACTATTTCGTCATGGACAACCTCATTACCTTCTGTCGATCAAGGAGATAACTCAGAAGATGAAGAAGCAAGAGAATGCGGAGTGTCTCTGATGCATGTTGATGCGTTTTGAATGATAGGACACACAAGTGAGGCACGGAGGAAGCTTCGATATGGATGCCTGCTTTGACTGGTGTGCATTCCATATCTGAGTTAGAGTGTACATAAGATGACATAGATCATATGATGTGCTTGGGTATTCATCACAACATACGAAAGTGTGGGAGTGATAACAGCCCAAGAGTGGAGGTTGATTGAACGAATTTATTTTGCATGATGTTTCACCAAGATTCGTAGATCGAGGATTGATCAAGAATGGAAGCTCAATGTTTTGAGAGGAATCGATTGTGTCTTCACAGTCCTGCTCCTTTGCTTGGATGATGATACTACCTTGCTCATGAATGCAACTTGATCCAATAGCTCGAGAATCAAGAGACTGCGCGTATCTAGCTTGTGAAGTAGATCGCTCAAGCGAGTCATGGTGCAAGGAGTCATGGCTTGTAGATGACGGAGGATGGCAGAGATGAAAATTAGACTCAATACTTGGATTAGGAACGGTGATGTCATCTTGTGGAATGGAGGAATGAGTTTTCGCCATAGGATTTCCTAACCATTATGGAATTTCTTCCATTGGGGCGGGAGACAGCTGAGCAGATGGATTGGGAAAATGTTGTGCAGATTTCTCAGCTTTGGAACCGCTGCAAGTGGGCACCCTCTTCGAAACATGAGGTGTCTCATGATCCGCAAGAGTTCATGATCCGGACTTAAACAGGAACACAAAAAATTACAGAGATAACCATAAACATAGATATGCAGCGGAAATAATACTTCATTTCACTAATGTAAAATACTGAAATATGCTTACAAACAGTGATGGAAATAAACCAGCTGGGGTGGTGGTAGCTTATCTCTGAGAAGAGATATGGTGGCTACATGCCTCTGAACTGTGTTACAATGAGGCTCGAAGGCCTATTTATTGTTGAGA
>APFE030468670.1:173485-183485 GCA_000404065.3 Pinus taeda
TCGTAACTTTGGCATACGATCTTCGTTTGACGCGTACAATAGCTCGTTAGAAAGATCTATCCGAGCACTACCACTTTGAGAAGGGCAACGTTGGTTCATGGACCCATGTTGCCCCCAGATTTCCAAAAAAAAATGTCGTTTAGGGCCTCAAAACGTCTCCAGAAGTTTAGGACTCGAAAAAACTGCTAAAAATAGTAAGTTGTGCTACAATTAAGGAAACAGAAAATGCTGAGAGAAACAATGGTGGGGGTCTAGGTGGACTTGGCAAGTGGCCACCAAGATCCACCTGGATCAGTTGAGGAAGAAGGGAAATTAGGAAGTTCATCGTTTCAGGAGACATGAACCACGCGTTTCAACTCTTGGCTCATGAAGTCAAGGTCCACAAACTGCTCACGAATTTCGTGACATAATTGAAGGAAGCAGGTAGCAAAGTCCTCAACTAATTCACTAGGCTTCATTCTTAGGCGAGAGATTCTTTCATAGACATCTTGGTCGTCACACTCATCAAAGGCTTGATGGAGTTCCGTGATGAAAGTGAGAAGGGAATGGACGAAAGCGGGTGGCAAGGTATGACACCACCGATTAGCACGACCTTCAAGGGTGAGGAAGAAGAGTACACAAACAAGCTCATCACTATCGATTTCATGAGATTCACATAAATAAAGAAAATCAAAAATGTGATTGGTTACGAATGTTCTGTCCTCACCGTCAAAATTTAACAAGGACAAGTGATCAAGAAGCTCATCGGGGATTGACAACTGATTAAGGGAGAAATGAGAGAAACACCTCGGGAGCACGAATCACGTATTATTCATTGGGTAAGAGATTCAACCCAAATGTATGGGCTCAGCTTGCCATGTGGCTCTCCTTCTAGCACCAAAATGTTAACGATGTTAGACCCACCAACATCAAGGGATCTCCCCGGTATGAAGTCCCAACTAGACCTCACATCGTTTGGTGTAGGAGTCCCATCCGGTACGGTGGCCAGGTTGTCATTATCTTAAATATTTTCCTCAACTCTTACTTGTCATAATAGGAGAGTGGTCTTCTTTGTGTTCTGAGAAGTGAGTTTCGCGTGCCTGATGAGTGTAAGTGTCACTTGTGTCAATGGTTCTTTCACCATAGAGGGAGAGGGTGGGAGTGAGTCCCCAGTGAGTTGGGAGAAGTCCCAACTCTATTAGGAACACACAACATAATAGGACATGTGCAGCTTCCGGCGGAACAGTCCACACGAATGCGGCAGTCACAACACACAAGGGAAGATAACACGTAAAACACTCAGCAGATTAGTCCACACGAGTGCAACGGTTATTACAACAAGTTTTATGTGAAAGGTATGCCTGATGTCCAGGAGAGTAGTCTACATGGGCGAGATAGCATTAACAACATATACAACACATTCCAATTAATAGATTATGTATTACAACAAGTGAAATAGTTTAAATGTAGAACAAAGGTTAAAGCTACATGCATCATAAGTGTTAAAGATTAGTCTTACAACAATTACAATACATGTGTGAAAATGTGTTGGCCTATTGGCAAGCTTATGAATTAAGTGAAAGTTCCAAGACACATCGTTACACCATACATCACTAACCCCAAGTGCGGGGCGTTGGAGCGACTACTTACTCCTCAAAGAAAAGATTACAGACTCTCTTGGCTATGTGGGAGGAGTTGAGGTGAAAAGGTCCTTTGCATGTACAAATGAGGGGGTATTTATAGCCAAGGGTGAAAACTGACCCTTGTGGTTGTTCGACTACCCTCATGACTGTTTGACTTCCATGATTTTTTGACTTTACATGACTCTTTGTACAACAAGTGGGTCTCTTGGACTTCCACATTACATTACATTAATTGACAACATAGCCCATAGTGGAGATGTGGGCGACATGACTTGACATGGCAGCGCTGGTACATTTGTGTTGCTGCTGGAGTGCATGTTGAGCTACAGTGCAGCTGGGTGATGGATGTCTTCATGGTGTATCACAGCTTCACCTCTACATGGCAAAGTGCGCGGAGTGGTCGATGGTCTTTAGTTCGTTTGATGATGCTTAGGCATATTGCTCCTTGCTTGCATGTTGGAAGGCTTGATAGGCTCATCTGTTTGTGAAAGGTGCATGTTAGTCCATTCGTCCGTCCGTGAGCACATCTTGCATGTTTGCTCATTCGTCCGTCTGCGAACATATCTTTGCATGATCATTTGTTCGTAAGAAAATCTCTTCGCATGCATCGTTCGTTCATCCATTGGTGAACCTGTCCTTCTGCATGTGCTCTCTTCGTTCATCCCATTCATCATCTTGCCATGTTTTTTGGCGTACTTATACCTGCAGTCACTCATGACGAGACGACATCAAATCCAAAACCTCCTAGTCTACCATGACACATGATTATTTCGGATGCAGTTGACCGGGAGAGGAAACAAGGTTGTGAAGCGGGATGATGGCTCCAAGCACTGCTGATGAAAATTTTGCATGGCTCACTGAGTGATGAAGATGGGATTTCCAAGTCGATAGTGACTATCTGCGAGGTCTGACTCGGTTGGAAGGAAAATTTATGCAAATTTTGGGAGGGACAGCCTGGGCTACTGGAAGGCAAAGTAGGCAGGATCTACGCAGTTTTTGGAACAAGCGAGCAGTAGGGGCTGGAAGGCCAAATTTGTGCAATTTTCTAGAGGAACAGGCTGGCCAAGGAGAGTCAACATGCATAGATTGCGCAGTTTTTGGGAGGAACTGCTCGGGAGCCTGGTAGCCAAAACTGCGCAATTCCCAGAGGGAACTGGCAGTTGGCTGCTGGGGTCAATGGCAACCAAAACTGCTCAATTCCCAGAGGGCACTGACAGTTGGCTGTTGGGTCATTGGTAGTAGAACCTGTGCAATTCCTATAGGGAAATGGCAGTCTGCTGCTAGTAGAGGAAATTGCACTAAGGCTGGGAGGCCGGCCTGCTGATCATCTCTGCGTAATTTCTGAGCTGAGCGGACTGTTGAGCAGCAGAAAACCTTCTCATGAAAACTGTGCAATTTCTTGGATGAGCAACCAGTCAACTGCTGGGATGACTGACTGGGAAAACTGCGCAATTTTCTAAGGGAGACAAGGACGGGCACTTGGTGTCTGTCTGGCCTATCTGCACAATTTCCTCTTTCAACTGAGCGAGTAAGGTCAGTGGGCTCTGCATAATTTTTTAGGGGAGTCAGTCCCGGGGTGACTGTCAAGTCCAACTATCCGGGTGGTCAGTATGAAAGTGGATTGAATTGCTTGTGGGAAGCGTCGCTTGAAAAGACTTTCTTAATGCTTTTGCATTGTTATGGTTGACAATCGATCGATTTGATGGCGAGGTGATGGTCCGACTGTCAGAGGGGAGTCTGGTCGTCAGAATTTCAGCAAAAATGACTAAGTGTGTGAATGATCGAAAGATGCATAGGTGATCATGCAAACACACACTCTCGTGACTCGATGACAAAATGACTCAAACCATCTAGACACACATGTTCAACATGACTGACCGATGGTGCAAGTGACAAGAGCGGCACTCGTGATTGATCATTCATTGATCGATATGACGCTTGCGCGACAGCAAATGTGACTCCGTGTGTGAGTGCGACCGATGCTTTCATAGCGAACACAACAAGCACATACGAAGCAAAGGCTTTGAGCATAACTAGAACATGGTCACAAGCATGACTTAGACACCAACATGCAGAAACTTGAATGAAATGAACAAGCAAGGTGGATGCAAGGACTCACACAAGCTCACAGAGTGAACCCGAGTGTGTGCAGTGACCAAGTGAAACTCTCAAGGGAGGCTCTGAAATTGGGTGCAAGCCAAAATTATTGGAGGGTGGTTGTAGATGCCACAACAGAGCCATATCTAGGATTGGAGCTAGTAGCCAAAGCCATGAGCTAGAGCCAGAGTTAGAGCCATGTTTTGGATAAGAATATAGAAGGAACATTGATCCAGATTGGTTTCCTTCAAGCTTTTGGAGACCAAAATCTTCTAAATGTGAATGTGTGATCTCAATTGGATCTCAACCAATAAATGGTTGTAAGATTCAATGCTTGCAAGTAAATCTGGTAATTTATGAGGGTTAACAAACTATGAAAATCAATGCAAATGTAAAAAAGCGATTAAGACAAAGCAAAAATAAAAGATAGAAAATTATATGAAATATAAAAGATAGAATAGGAAAAAAGGTTGAGGAATGGGAAATGAAGGATATTGGCTATCAATATTCCCCTTACCCCCAACTCTCCCTATTGTTTCCATGGTTTTCATGATTTTTGCTAGCAAGAGAGGAAGATGCATTAAGAGGCAAGAGTTACATTGTATTATAGATTGTCAAAATGAGAATTGAGCCCCCATTCAAAGCATGTTTTTTTGTTTGGGTTTCCATGGAAAAAATTGTGTCCATTATCCCATGAATTCTTATACAATTGCTTTGTGTTTTTATTTGTCTGATGGATTTTCTTCTCTTTGTTTTGTTAACGAATATCTATAGTATATCTCTATGAAAAGCCAACAAATTTCTAAAGTATATATCTAAGCGAAGTTCTAAAGTATATATCTCAACAAAGTTCCAAAGTATTTATCTGAGTGATGTTATGAAGTATATATATTAGCAAAGTTCTAAATTATATATATGTGATAGAGGAGTTGAAGAAAGGAATTAAGGTGAGGTTCTTTTGGTTTTTGGTTATATCTCTTTGTAGGTTTTCATGCCATCTTGGGATTCTTTTGGGAACAATACCTCAACCATTTATTGAGGTAGACTTCAACCCTCTTGGGAACAAACTTTAGCCCCTCTTGGATCACTTTCAGCTCTATGGAAGAATTAAAGAGTAGACTTGTGATAGGGCACAAAATCTTGGCCTCACCTTGGAGCACTTTTCAACCTACCTTAAGAAGCAGACCTTGACATTTATTTGAAGCCAAATCTGGTCCTTATTGAAGAACCTTTTAGGATCCTTGATTGGATCAGTAGACCTTGAAGTGTCCGTTATCAAGCCTAGTGAAGTTGCTTAAGATTGATGTTAACCTTGGAGAGCATCTTGAAGTAGATTTTGAAGATTAGTTTATGCACATTTGGAGATGATCTTGAATCTCCTTGACCCAGTACAATAGCAATCATTGAAGACATTTTGAGGTATTCCTTGAGCAGATATGAAGAACCTTGGAGACACTTTCAATGCCTTATTGAAGTTGACTTTGATTTAAACCATAATTTAAGTATCTTGGAGGCCATTTGTAGCAGCTCTTAAAGCCTTGGTTGAAGTAGACCATCCTTGGAACATATTTGAAGGAGAACTTGAAGATCTTTTGAGCAGCATTTGAAAACTTTTGGGATGCATCTTGGAGAAGTGGATTTGAATTGTTTGGACCTTGAAGCATTATTGGAGTTTTGTTAGAGACATCTTTCAAGACTTGTTGAAGAATCTTTTAGAAGTCTTGAAGCAATATTGAAGACATCTTTAAGGATTGAAGTAAATTGAGAGGGTTGGATCCTTAGAGCATTGGTGTTCTCATTTAAGGTTGGAGATTTGTAAGAAACCGGGTTGGAGCCTAGATTGTTTTGTAGGATTGGAGTCCTCATAAGAGGTCGAAGCCTCGTTGAGACCAAGGTTAGAGGCTTGGAGTTAGATTTTTATTGTACAGGTTGGAGCCTGATTGTTTGTAAGAGGATTGGAGTCCTCATTATTTTCATTAATGATTTACTTTCTTGTTTTTTCCCCTTGGAAAAAATCGTAATTTTCATTATATTCAGGAAAATTACATATTGTAGATGTTGTTCGCATATGTTGTATATGAGGTTGAATACCTGTCAATTTAGAAGTAAAACAAAAAATATAATCAGCTCTCCATGCAGGGAGGCTCTGTCATCTGTAGAGTTCATCTAATGTTATCAAAAAATACTTTGCTCAGAGAGTATGTCTGTCTGTAGACACAACTAACAAAAGTATAAACATGATAATATTAACATATAACAAAAAAGTGCAATCTCCTGCTGAGCCTATAGTATATGGTCCATAAATGGTCAGTGATAGTACTGGTAGTGATCTTCCTCCCTCAACTCCTGGATCATCCATGTATCATGTGTCCTTACCACTGCCTTCTTGGATAGGATATCGCAGTTGTGTTGCATTCCCTGTATATTTGACAACAAACAAAGTTGTCAAATAAAGAGATAAGTCTATGGGCCTCATCCAGGATTGGCCTCAGTGTGTATGCATGATAGGCTGATGATCTATTAATCCAATTGCACATTATTTTTGAGTCCCCAAATAGTTGAAGCTTGTTGCAGTGTTTTTCTAATGCAAAATGAATGAAATGTTTGGTAGTGATGAGCTCTACGTAATTGTTTATGCCTCCTCCAAGCCTCATTTGAATTTGGAAGTGATGGGAGTCTGACAAATGAAGAATGGCACCCCCCCCCACATCCTACTTCTTGGATGGATCCATCAAAGAAAGCCAATGGTTGGGTGTGGTCAATGGTTTCTGGGACTATATGCCTGGCAGGAGGGTTTTCATTGTCATCATGAATGTTTTTATAGTCTGTTAGGAGTCGAGTGGGGATGGAGGGCCAATGGGGAGAAATATCCTTAAAGATGAGACGGTTTCAAGCGATTCAGATTTCCCAGCAGATGAGGAGTGGAAGGTTTCTAGCCTTAGTCGGGGCTGCAACTGACCACCATGTAGTCCAAGCATCTCTGGTAGTCTGTCCCTACCATGTACACTGAGTAGGGATGTTCGGGAGAATAGATACCCAGAGATCAACAGTGATAGGGCAGGAGAGGAAAAGGTGGTCCATTGATTTTGTGTTATCCTTACATAAGCTACACCAAAATGGTCCTTGCATTCCTCTCTTGTTCAGATTGTCACCCGTGGGGGTCTTGTTTTTTAATATTGAACACATAAAAACTCTGCTTCTTGGGGGAGCTTTGAGCTTCCACATGCCTTTCCACCATGTATTTATAGGCAATGGTCTATGGTTGCTGGCTAAATAGAGGTAACCCTCTTTGGGAGAGTATCGACCATTTTTTTCATGCGCCCATATGATTTTGTCCTCCCCCTCAATTATTGTGACGTGATATTATGATAAGGTCGTTGTGTAGTTTATCCACTGTTGATGCCACTGATGTGGGATATGCAATCTGTCAACTGATTTCCAGGCTTGGTGAAGGAAAGGGGATCGCTCCATGTCAGCAATGTGGCGGATGTGAGTAATGCCCAAGTTGGCAAGGTGAAGCTTCAGTTCATCAGGGAGGACATGGGCATTACCACACGAAATGCATGGGTCAGTCCAATGCAGACAGATGCACCATCTTGAATTCTCCAAGTAAGTCCATCTCGGATGAGACACAGTGAATTTAGCACTGCTTTCCAGCTGATTGAAATTCCATTTTTATTCCAGCTTGTTTGTCTAAGCCAATTCATCAGGTTAAGGGATGCAATGTACTTGAAAGTAGCCACCTTAGTCCAAAGGCTATTGGTCAAGATCAGCTGCCATCCTAGCTTGGCCGCCAGAGTAGATGAGAAGTCATCCAAATTTTTTATACCCCAACCTCCCCATTTCTTAGGGAGAGTAAGCAGGTCCCATTTTGCCCATGCAAAGATCCTCCCAGATTGTTTGCCTTTCCAGAGGAACCTACAACAGAGATTTTGTATTCTAGTGAGGATTCCTCTAGGTATCTAGGCTAGGGACATCCAATACACCGAGGTGGCTTCAAGAATTGCTTTGATAAGGACTAGTCTCCCAGCCTTGGATAGATACTTATGGTACCAGATATTGAGTCTTCTTTCTAGCTTAGATATAGGCCATGTCCAGTTAGCTATTTTGTATCCATGGAGCTTTAGCCTGTAGCCTAGATACCTTAGTCCATCCTCCAACTAAAGTAGGGCAAAAGGGAACCAGTGGAGTGCAAACTGGACCTCATGAGGGGTGCAAATAGAAGCAGTGATGGCAGATTTAGAGTTTTTTATGACCATACCAGTTGCATATTGGAAGAGGGAGATGGTGTTTTGTGGGGCAGTCAGGTGCCCAATGCCACCATTTAGGAATATCAACACATTGTCCACAAAGAGTAAATGAGTAATAATGCAACTGTCAATAATCCTGATACCCATGAGTCTGCCTCTGAGATGCATATCCTTAATAAGTCTACTGAGTCCCTCCATGACCAGCAGAAAAAGCAAAGGGGACAGGGGGCACCCTTGCCTGAGGCCTCTTTTAGAGTGAAAGAAAGGTGAAGCCGCTCCATTTACCAAAAAACTAAGGGATATGTTTCTGATGCATCACATGATCCATTTAATAAACTCATATGGGAAGCCAAGGTGAGTTAGGAGCATTTGGAGATATAGCTAACTTACCCGATCAAAAGCCTTTGAGAGGTCAGCCTTGATGATCATACCTTTGATCTTCTTTGACTGGATAGAGTGCATCACTTCCTGTGCAGTACCAACTGCTTCATGAATCTAACGGTCTTGAAGGAAAGAAAATTGTTCTGGGGAGATGTGGGTGGAGAGGATGGGGCGTAGTCGGTTTGCAGTGATTTTATAAATGCAATTACAAAGGGAGATGGGGCAAAAGTGATCGAAAGAGGTCGGATTGTCTTATTTGGGAATGAGGGCGATGAAGGTGGTATTGATGGCCCCATGCATACGACCCGATGTCCTGCAATCTTCTATGACCTTGAGTAGCTCGTCTCCAAGGATTTCAAAAAAAGTTGTGTAAAACTCCACTGACCAGCCATCAGGTCCAGGGCTCTTGTCTCGCTTAAACCATTTCAAAGTGGCCTCAAGTTCCCCTAAAGTGACTTCCCTTTTCAGCTCCATAACATTCTCCTAATCTACAAACCGGTGGAAGAGTTGTGCCACTTTGATGACCTCAGCAAGGGTGGCATTGGGGGGAGATTGATAGATCTCCATGAAGTGAGATGTTGCCAATGAGGCCAGTTTTTGGAAGGTATGCATTTCCTCCCCCTGTTCATTTGTCATTTTCCAAATAGTATTGATTGCCTTGTGCCCATTGGCAAATTTGTGAAAAAAGTTGGTGTTGTCATCTCCCTCCATCAGCCAAATTGCTCTGCTTCTTAGTCTCCAAGGTTCTTCTCTATCTTTAAAAATTCCCCCCTTTCTAATATTAACTCTGAGAGCTTATCCTTTTGCTCTCTAGATATGAAGACCCCTCCTTACTCGTCCTCCAGAGCAGCAATTTCTAATTCGATTTCACTAAGGGTCTGTGCTTCGAGTTCTCTCTTATTGTGTGCCCAAATTTTTTATAGTATTTTCAGCTCTCTCAAGTTGCTGACAAAACCTTCTATTATGTTCCCTCCAGCATCAGGGGGTGGGCCTTCTAGAAGTTCAATACCATTCGAGTATAGGAGACATCCTTCAACCAGGTGGTGTTGAATTTAAAAGGGGCTCTGGGTTTACTTGTTCCCCCCCTGATGTTAAGAAAAATCGGCAAGTGGTCAGATATCCCACCTGATCCAACCCATTGTCTGAAGATGAGGCCCAACTCCTGTAATTGTTCCTTGATGAGGAAACGATCAAGCCTTCTCGCAAGACTATCCTGTCCTATCCTTTTGTTTCTCCATGTAGGAAGGATCTTAGAAAAGGGGATATCAATAAAGCTATGGTTCTCCACCATATGTTCAAAGAAGGCAGAGAGGGGGTCAACCTAGGCATGTTGACCCCAAGACTCCGAGAAACCCATAGAAAAGTTAAGGTCTCCACCTAGGATAATGTTGTCATGTTCCAGGATGTTGGAGGCCAAGAGACGCTCCCAGAAAACTTCTCACTGATGACAAGGCCCATATACATTTAATAGCCTGAAGTTTGTGCCCAGGTTGGATGAGAAGATGTCAGCCCCCATGTATCCAAGGCCACCCCAAATGTTACATAGTTTGATGGAACGAGGGTTGAAGCCCAAGGTTATGCCTCTTGAACGACCATTAACATCGAGGGCTTGAAAGGACCACCCAGGAAGCATGGATTCGAGGATGTGAG
>APFE030468670.1:188485-191446 GCA_000404065.3 Pinus taeda
TGCAGTTTCCCATCCCTGTACTAAATGATTTATGGTACTAGTAGAAATTAAAATAGTTAATGTGTGAAAGTGTGTGCATCATTAGTAAAGATTAGATTTCTTTTAAATTTTGAAAACATCTAAAAGTTAAGATTGGTGTTAGTTACTGCCTTTTCCACTATACTTGATAGTTAGGTAGATTACCTGTTGTTGGCACATATAGTACATCAACTCTACTAATTACGATGCCCTAGTTGATAATTTAATTTGTGGAAACATATCATTCATATAATTGCCTCAAAAACTCCCTAAAAATTCAACTAGAAGAAGGAAAGAGAGCAGAAGAAGTAATGAAGATACAAATGATGAAAGAAATGAAGAATGTCAGAAACTTGAAGAAGAGATTGTCTCTTTGGTAATTGAAGTCAACAAGCTACATAAGAATCTAAAGAGCACACAAGTAATAAATGACATCCTCAGTTTCCAAAGATTACCATTTGACAAATCAAGTCTTGGCTATAGGTGAGACTTCATGCAAAGATGATGAAAGTTGTAACCACCTTCCTCCCACATTTACCCAAGCTAACCGATCCATCGAGGTAAACATGAGATGAAGAGTTAATATGATATGATTCAACTCCCCATGCACAATTAAGGAAGTGGAGCCAACAAGACAATACCGATCTGGCCTTCCTTGGGAGCTTAAGAACCTTTAAGATCCAACCAACCCCTTCAAGTGCCCAACCCCTGAACCAACTTGATATTTTACTGAACTAGACCCCTAGTCACTCCCATCAAAAGCCTTCCATGTGACTAGCACCCTCTAGTCGCTTCCACAACAAGGAATCCATGCGATTGTGGCCTTTTTTAGGTAGTTTTGTGCCAGCGACCCCAAATTATGAGCCACTTTTTCAGGGCTAGGACTCAGGCCATTGCCCAAAACTTCCTGAAACTTCCAGAAATGATAAATAACATTGAAACAAGGCTACTAATGCAAAGACTTGAACAAGGAATTGACCTGACCACTACCAACCATGTTAGACATTCCGTCAAACATATCGTAAACATGTAATGTACAGGTCATAACAACATATATGAACATGGGGACTTCATACTTATTTGAGAATCGTTAAGAAGGATTGTTGCCCTCTCATAATAGTTGCATTATCATCTATTAGGTCATACATTCATTAACAATTCATTTACTAATCAAAACATGATGAGAGCCATAACTCAAGTTTGTCATAAAACACACTTATAACCAGCAAATAACTAGAGAAATGTCAATGATGAAACCACCATTAAAGCCACATAATGAAAAGCACATTTACTCATCAAATACCAGGGAAAAAGAGCTTATATTAACATATGCAAATCCAACCAAGTCAAGGAATTCCACGTACCATTCAACCATAGATTGGGTTGAACCAAATCTTCTTTGATCCAATCATCCCTGCACCACATTCCAAGCATGAATGTGGGATCTCAAGGAACAACCAAGAACACCAAACTAGGGCCTCCAGAGGCCAAACCACCTCAACCTTCAACCAGTCACTCCACCTCACTATTGGACATCACTAACCATCACCAGATCAGTCTCTACCCAATTTGTCCTGGGCTCCAGAGAATTTCTTCCAACCAAGGCTTACAAGACTAGTAACTCAACCCACAGCTATTGCCGGGCTCCATAGCGTTTGTCCAACTAGGGTTTCCAAGACTAGTAACTCAACCCTATTTATTTTTATAGCATTGGATGTGCTTTAGCCTCGAGATTTTGCAGAGAGGATGAGACATGTTCATTCTCCAATACCCAAAAATAGTTTGGTAAAATTCCACCTAGAGATGGTTTAATTAAAATAATTAATCAATTTTTAATGTATTCATAAGTCTAAACTTAGGAGATGTCATTAATTAAAGGGTTTTAATTAAATCTGGTGTGAATCTTCTAGAAGAAGAGGAGGATCAACTCCCAGTTAATCTTAGTCTTTGATTATGTTTTAAATTTTGGTCGTTGGTGCTCCAACGAGAGATTATATGAGGGAGATTGATGGGCACTTGGAGAACACACCGAGATAGTGAGATCTAGAGATCAAATTTCTCAAGAGTAGCAATGCTGAGTTGTCGGAGAGAGATCGAGTGATCTTCTTGCAGTGAGGGGCATGGATAGTAGATCAGAGGAAAGTTTTCCAGTTCCAGAGAGTGCAAGGCAGAGAAGGCAATGAGAGGTTCAGAGAGGCAGCACAAAGCTTTAGAGGGAGTTCATATATTTGCTGGGAGCAATCAAGATCTAGAGCTGGAACCCGGGTTGTGAGACCGGAGGGCCAAAGGGTCGAAGTTCCAGTCAGTAGAAGATTAGAGGAGGAGATGATGAAGTTCCTAGAGGATCCGATGCAGATCTGCGTACACTGACACAGAGATCGTGCAAAGGCAGTGGGGGGCTAGCCATCCAGAGCCTGGATTAGATTCGGATCGCCAGTGACAGTGTGAGATTTATCTCGCTGCCTCTTTTCCAGTTTATTCTCTGTATCAGATTACCAGTTTGGGCATCTAATGATTTTTACTCAGATTACTACTGCATAATAATAAAACCCTCAGTTGATGCACTCGTTTTCCCACATTAGATTTTTTTCTGGGGCATTGGTCCAAAAACAATGTTGTAATTGTGTCTGTGTTTATTTCTCTCTTGTGCAGTATTTTGTTTCCGCAATATTTTATATTGTGAAGGCTGCAGTAGATTTTATTTCAATGTTTATTGTGTAACATTGTAAATAACTTGATTCATAAATTAACTAGTAGGAGAAATTTAATTAATTGTTGCAACAAGAATTCAGGTCATCAATTTTTCACAAGCCCACTAAGGGCTCCAAAGCATTTTTCCAAACAAGCCTTCCAAGAATAGTAACTCAACCCAGGCTGTTACAGGGCTTCCAAAGCGTTTGTCCAACTAGGCCTCCAAGAACTAGTAACCCCACCCACAGCCAA